>ML260644.1:10365-54519 GCA_005239495.1 Nicotiana undulata | reverse complement strand
CCCAGGTAAAATATTCACGATAAATAATAATAACACAAGAGAGTAACAACGACACCAAATCTTTTAACAGGGTAAAATACAATACCCGAGCGGAGCAATATAATACCACTAAAATATTTGGACTTGGTAGTGTCAAGACACTACTACAACTTCAAAAGAAATAACACTCTTCAATTTAAACACCTCACTACAATATTACTCCCACTCAATATTTATCACACAAACTACAATGTGTGGATTACTCTCTCTGGCTTCTCTCAATTTTGGTGTACTAAATGAGAAACTAAAGGGTGCTATTTATGGGAATTTCTGTCGCAAACCAAACCAATAACAATGATTGGTTTTTCCACTAGCAGATTCCAACTAGCAAACCTACAAAACCAAAACTAAGTCTGCAAAGCAAAATTCTATCTGCCTACCATAGCCTTGTTATTATCCAATCTTATTTTTTTCTCTTTTTTATTTTATTTAGGGACCCCACAAATCTCTCCCTTAATTTTGATTTTTCTTCTTCATTCCAAGTCTTGATCTCAATCTCTTAAAATCTTCAAACTTGAGAGGCTTTGTAAAAACATCCGCAGCTTGATCATGAGACTTCACATATTTGAACTCGACTTCCTTCTTGTCAATGCATTCTCTAATGAAGTGATACCTTGTATCTATATGCTTGCTTCGATCATGATACACCAGATTCTTAGCTAGTGCATGTGCGGATTTGTTGTCAATACAAATCTTTGTAGCTTCTATTTGTGGAAAATTAAGCTCCTCCAATGATCTTCTTAGATAAATATCATGACAGGTACAAGATGTTGCTGCTATATATTCAACTTCACAAGTCAAAAGAGTAACAATTGATTGTTTCTTTGAACTCCAAGAAATAACAGAATCACCTAAGAGAAATACAAAACTAGTTGTACTTTTTCTATCATCAATATCTCCCGCATAATTACTATCACAAAATCCCATAAGGTTGAAATCACTACATGAAGAATAAAATAGCCCAAAGTCAATCGTACCTTTTAGGTAGCGAAGAATTCTTCTAGCAACTTTCAAGTGAGTAGAGCTAGGAACTTCCACGAAGCGGCTTACTATTCCAACTACAAAAAGTATATCTGTCCTGGTACAAGTCAAGTACCTTAAACTTCCCACAAGACTTTTGAAAAATGTGGGTCATCAAACTTGGACAATTGTGTCCCACTCTTCATTGGTGTGTTCACCGGGTTGCAATCAAGCATGTTGAAGTTCTTCAAGATCTCCTTCGTATAGCTTTCTTGAGAGATGAAAATTCCATCCTCCGTATGCTTCACTTCTAGGCCAAGGTAGTATGATATAGGCCCTACGTCTTTCATCTCAAACTCATAGGACATATCTTTCTTAAAAGCTTAAACAAACTTGGGTTATTACTCGTGAAAATAAGATCATCAACATAAAGACAAACAAGCAAGATATCTCCGTTAGTATGAACTTTAAGTTAATGAGCATATTCGTGGAGACAACGAGTAAACCCATTGTCTTGAAAATACTTGTTGATGCAACTATTCCATGCTCATGGGGCTTGCTTCATTCCATATAAAGCTTTGTTCAACTTCAGCACTTTATCTTCATGGTTGTTTACCACGAAGCCTAATGGTTTTTCAACATAGACTTCTTCTTCAAGATATCCATTCAAGAAGGCTTACTTGACGTTTAGTTGATGGGTCTTCCACTTTATTTTTTCCTCCAAAGAGATCAGCAAACGAATCGCCTACATGCGGGCAACAAGTGCATAGACTTCTTCATAGTCAATGCCTTTCCTTTTCTTGTAACCTTTAGCCACAAGTCGTGCCTTGTATATCTCCATATCTCCATCAACATTCTTCTTTATCTTGTTTACCCATTTCACCCAATTGCTCGATGACCCTTGGGAACGTTGTTAACTCTCAAGTGTTGTTCTTCTCTATTGACTCGATCTCCTCTTCCATGGCTTGTCTCAACCTTTGTCTGTAACAGCATCATCAAAGTTCATTGGTTCACTATCAGCAAAGAGACAATATAAAAAATCAAAATTAGTAACTTCTTTTGTGTCATCATAGAGCTCTTGAATACTTCTCGTCCCTTGTGGTTGTTAATTTGAACTTTGTTTAGAAGAAGGAGATGCAACATTGGTTGGAGAAGGATGTGGAGTTGTATACTGCACAGGTTCCACGGTCTCTGGTTCTTCTTCTTCACCAAAGTATGGAAGAAAATCATATGAAGTTTCTTCCTGAGCTTCCTAATTCCATTCCAATTCTTCATCAAATTCAACATCACGACTTACAACCACCTTGTCGCTGCTTGGGTTGTATAACTTGTAGCCTTTTGAACTCATATCATAGCCAAAAAACACATGCTTGACACTTCGATCGTCAAGGTTCTCTCTCCCTTGATGTGGCACATGAGCATATGTTATGCTCCCAAAGACTCTCAAGTGCTTGACACATGGCTTTCTTCCACTCCATGCTTCTTGAGGGATTTGATCTCTAACATTTCTTGTTAGAGACCTATTGTTCAAATAAACTGCACAAGAAACAGCTTCGACCCAAAATTCCTTGGGCGTACTTTTAGCTTTCAATATACATCTAGCCATAATAAGAATTGTTCGATTCTTTCTCTCTACAACTCTATTTTGTTGGGGTGAATTTCATGAGACTGACAGACGTCATTAAATTCTTCTGAAGTAAATTTGCCTCCTCTATCATACCTTAAAGCTTTAATTTCATAGTCACTTTCTTTCTCCATAAGTACTTTGAAATTTTTAAAAGCAGCAAAATCTTCAGATTTTTTGTTCAAGAAATAAACCCAAGTCTTTCTACTAAAGTCATCAATGAAGAGCAGAAAGTATTTACTTTTACCAAAAGAAGGTGGATTGATTGGCCTACACACATCAGTGTGAATAAGTTGGGGTGGCTTGGTTGATCTTGACATGGCCTCCTTTGGAGAACTTCTCCTTTCATGTTTTCTAAGAAGACAAGTTTCACACAATTGATTGGGATGGTTGATTGATGGTATCTCATGCACCATATTTTTTTCTCCCATTAATTTGAGCGCTTCAAAATTCAAGTGCCCAAATCGCATGTGTCAACATCATGATTCATCTTGCACATTAGCCTTCAAACACTTGGCATCAATTGTCTTAAGATTCAGAAAAAATAATCTATTTTTTGCCATATGCACTTCAACAATTACAATTCCACATGAATCTCTAAGCCAAATATGCTTATTTTTCATTTGGATTTCATATTCCTTTTCAAGAAGTTGTCCCAAACCCAAAATATTACTTTTTAATTTTTGGACATAATATACATCTTGAATTAACTTGTGGTCACCATTTTACAGGAGATCAGAATCGTACATATCCCTTCGATTTGAATCTTTGAGGTATCTCCAAGGACACATTACCTCTCACATTTTTATTGATCTCCACAAACTTCTATTTTCATCCACACATATAATTGCTTGCTCCATTGTCCAAATACCACGAGCTACAATCATCTTTGTCTTCTTCCTTGAGTGTCAGCAACAACGTTGACTCATCTTCTTCTTTCTTGTTGTCAACAAGGTTAGCTTTTTCTTCAACAGTGCCAAGACATTCCCAAGAGTAATGTCCAAATTTATGACAATTATAACACTCAATTTTTAATTTGTCATATATTTATCCATTATTTTCTTGGTAGCAGCCACGTCCTCTTCCTCCTTTTTGTCCACAACCACGACCTCTGAATGTTTGGTGGATTTTAACTTCATTGTGGAAACTGTCACGCCCCAAACTAGGGGAGGCAGGACTGGCACTCGATACTGTATTCGATCGAGTTATCCACTAAACGTACTAGCTAACTATACTGGGGGCCCAACAGATCGGGCCGCACAACATCTGAAATACTAAGCCTAGACCGTTAAGGTCATGACCTAAATAACAATAAGCCATATAAACAAAGGTAGACAAGCCAAAATAATAAAGTACTAGCTGGCCGACGAGGACGCGACTGAAGACATACATGCCTACATACATATATATACATACCAAGCCTATGGGCTGGAGACTGAAAGCTGCAAAAAGACCCAAAATATTGTGTACACAATAGCCTCTAAGAGTGTCATAAGCACTGTTGGGACAAGGCCCCAACTATACCCAAATTGTACAACAAAAGTAACCATCCTATGAAATCTCCAGGAAGAGGTGGAGCTTACCAACTCGCAGATGACCCCGAAATACTAGCGGAGGGGTCGATCAAAGTCCCTACCTGGACTTGCACGCACGAAACAAAAATGCACTATCCCCAGGCAATNGCAGAAAGTAGAACCATACATAGCTGATGTAAAAAGGGTAATAGAGATACCACCTGACACTGAAACTCTGATAGCCTCCATGGCCGACATCCGACCTCATAGTAATCAAATATGCATGGTATGCTCGCATAATCGTATGTCGTGAATACATATATATTGATGCAAATGCATGACATACCCAACCAAATGCTAGTAATGGTTGTCTCTCCTGGTAGCTAACCGGTATCATATTGCCAACCTGTGGCCATCTGTACAATATATATAGTCTTTCGGGCAAATAGGCCCCTTACCTCCGATTATAGCTCGAAGTCCATGCATAATATGCCATGTATGATATGAACTTTGAATGCACATAATAGGCCATAACAAGAACTTAGCCAATCTTGGCTCATTGGTACTCTTATTCTCATGATCTCATAATCACCTTCGTATCGCATACAAATGTCTCGTGGAACCTCATATGTTTTTTGAATAAGCTTGAAAACTTAACTCGACTTTTAGAAAGATAACTTAACTCTGAAGATGTTCATAAAAAGCTTAAGGTGCTTCACTTAGTCCTTATACCTGATTTCTTGATAATTAGTAAAAGCAAGTATTTCAAAAATCAAGTGTTTTAGTAGTTTAAACATAAAAATTATATTTGAGATTTTTGGAAATCGACGTATCACTTTAGAGATTTTAAAATACACTTTAACAAGGAAGAAGGACTGATCGCAAATATTAAATGCCTTTATTTTTAAGTCACACAACCCAAAGACGAATAAGAATTCATATATTTGGACATATAGTTAAGAAAGCTTACAAAATGACATATATAGATGTCGAATACCCTATTTAACCAAACGAGTGAAATATCAACCTAATAGCATCATAAAATTACTTCAGCTACGATCCCAATGCCTTTCACAGAAGGTCTTTCTAGCAATGGAATAGTAAAATATTATATTTGGCATCTTAGGAATTTCCTAGAATTCGTGCTAAAAGGAAATACGGAGCTTAGACTTAACATACCTTTGCAATATTCTCTCCAATCGTCAACCAAGCTCAATATGATCGTCTTACGTCACAATGAGAACCCGACTTTGTCGTCATCATATAAGCATTGTAACTCTCATACTTCAAAACCAATATTCTACAAGAAAATGGACAGCACCTCCCTTGTTTTTACTACATCCCATATGCTACTAAAGGTCACCAAATAGCCCAAACGACAACTATATAATTCACAATAAACTCTCCGATTAGTTCAACAATCATTTTGAGCGGCAAGCTCGATTGAAATCTGTATAACCCATATCACACCTTATAGACTTATTAAATTAACTTAGCAACATCATTAATATGATAATGAAGTAATTCATCAATGATTTCATCCTTATAACGTATATTTTTATGAAAGGAAACAATCCACAACTCCAGCTTTCTTCAATTGGCAACTTTATTCACTAGTTCATGTCTAGTCCAACCATTTAACTTAAAATACATCAATACAACCTTAAACACCTGCAAGAACATAATATACACACCTCCTACAGTAGCTTCAAGTTTAAATTCAAGTTATATTTAGCTTACAACAACCCTCAATGGCAATACAACACCATAGAAGTGACTTAAGCTAATCCAAGTATTATCTTGTAGTTTATTATCCTAAAAACTTAACCAACATAAAAGAAAGCTTAAACACAATTAGTAGGCTGTTATACTCATTGTAACCAGTAGCAAAAACTTTAAATTTCAGAAAAACACAGCCCACAGCTATCCTCAATGACAACACAACCTCAAAGAGGTGTTATTCTTCACTAGAACTAACTTTTGATGTTGAAATATGGTGTAATCCATTTGAAAGACTTGAAATAACCTAGGGTTGATATGAAAATAATAGGAAAGTTTTTTTACAGTACATAAACCACTTATAAGAACATCCCACACGAGCTGGAACCGCCCAAAAATCAGCAACAACAAGAAGAACAAGAAACTTACTAGCGCGACGGGATTCCCGACACTTGATGTGTGTTGTTTGCCCTTTGTTTGGGTCTTGGATCATGAGAGAAACTTGAGAGAGTGTTTTTAGGGTTCTAAGGTCTGAATATACTGAAAACAAATGACTAAAAACGGGGGCTGAGGCATCTTATATATATATCCATATGTCTTAAACCGCCTATGTGGGTTCCATAGAGAGCTTCTTGGCGCAGTCTCGCTAAAACGCGAATATCTCTCTACTCCGATGTCGTATAGACGAACGGTTTAATGCGTTGGAAACTAGACTCATAGATATTCCATTTGGTTGGTATATCATACAATAATTCCATGTATATTGAAATAAAATCTCAGTTACATTTGACCTAATTTTCAGCACATTATGAATGTAACTTGTGAAGACCTTTGCCAACTTTTGTTCCACAACTTGCTTTACTTCAAAACGTAGCACACGACTATCATACGACAAAAATAACTCATATAATAACCTCCTTATCATGTTAAGAACATTGTCTCTCCCTACAGTACATGTTATAACATTCCAAACTTGTCGACCTTCGACAAAATTTATTTTCTTCAATTGGTTTAACTTCTAAGATTTCCAACCCTTTTGGTACTCGTTATTCATGATATTAAACATTTGTAACCTCCAAGGTAACATGATTAACTTACTTTATATGCTTCTAAATATAATCTTATTTTCGAACTTACATCAATTGACTTACGACGTACTCTCACGTACGAAAACATGGGGTGTAACATCATTCCCCTCTTTGGAACATTCGTCCTCGAATGTTGGCCAATGCACTTATCCATATATTAAGCAATAGCTCTTACGAATACTTTAATATTTTCTCTGCCATCAAGGGAGTTGTTCGATGAATAAATCCAAAGGCTAGGGCATCCCCCTCTTTAGGCCTCTTTCTCACTCCACGACTTGTGGTTGAAATTCTTCCAATCTCGTCACTGTTTCTACCTTCTTTCATGCAGCCCGGACGATTCTAACCTTGAATGTGCACCAATGTGACTCTTATCTCCTTTTTGTTTTCTTGTTAGATTTTAATCAATCTTTAGGATTCACTTTGTGAACATATATAGTACTATGACAAGCTTTCCCTTTGGGAATCTATAGGTGTACTAAAGTTCTTTGATTGGTACTTTTTTTTGAACTTACAACTATTGCTATATCTTGCTTCATGGCCTCAGTTATCTATGCATCGGGCTTTACCACAACTAGTTAGGCCATACTATATTATAACTCTTACTTCAGTTTATTATTATCGAGGTCTGCTACTCAACTCCAGGTTATTCTCTCGTTGCTTATATTATATGTATAAATCTAAGTCATTTAATGCTTTCTTATTACTATTCATCTTAATAATGAATACCTAATCTCATCTCATATTTGTAACTTTCATCCATCTATTGTTGATTCACCTTAATGTCGATCTATAATCTACCATTAATAATTTGAAACCTCTTATGTAATATATCGTCACTAGGGCTCACGTCTCATCGGGGAACATCTGAAGTGATTTTCCTAATCCACTTAGGGACGATACTATACTCCAATAACTGTATTTCATAGCATCCCAATGAGATTCATCTTATGGGGGTATTCTAATCCCGTGCAGTTCACGAAATACTTGTTCTCAAAATCATTACTCAATCAAAGGCCTGAACGTCATCCTCTTATCATTTATCACAATTACACCCTTACTTTACTACCAGGGTAGCATTCTATCTCTTCTAAATGCTTCTAGTTTTAAACTCCTTTGAGTTCACTCATGCTACACTGAGCTTTTTATAACTTTATGGAAACCATCATCTCTCTTGTTTTGATTGGTTTAATCCCGAGGACTTACCTATTATCGTCACCTTCTCACTCACCTTTTCTCATCCTTACTCCGGTCTAGCTAAAACCTTGTTTCTCTACTATACTTTAGCTTGCGACCTACGCATATCTACTTATACTACTCGTAACCTTCCTTTCATCATATTAGCACCATAGATTTCCTTTCATGCCTTCTCAGTTGTCTTTTAATGTAAGCAATTACTTTTCCTGGTCGTTTCGCCACTTGCTGCATGGATACTTGGATTATCTTAGTGCCCATGTATACGGGAGTTCCTTGTAAATCATATGATCTCAGTTATCAACTTTTGATTTTTTTTTTCCGTTCATTAGTCACGATAGGTTCCACTTTCCTATGGAGTGCATACAACATTATAGTGAGACTGCTTTTACAAGATAGGTCAATATCCTTATGTCGAAACCTTCTTCCTTATTTCCTCAGCTAGTCTTTCGTTGCAGTGCTTAGGGAAGAACTTCTGACTCTTATAAAGTAGCGACCTTATTACATTGTATACCCCGCGGTATTCCTGATGTTCTTACTCGCCTATAATTATCATTAGTTACGTACCTCCATGCCCTTGTGCTCGTAGGGTTGCTTCTGAATTGAAATTTCAGTTGTCTCTTGTGGCACTCTCTTTTATTTCCATAACACTTACATTGTACCATCTACTACCCCAACTTCTGTCTAAATATTTCTCGAGGATTACGATGTCGTATCTAAGAGACTGAATTTCCTATGCTGGGTTTCACTACGTTTATCTTGCATGATCTACTGATTTGTCTGTATCCGACTACCCGCTGGTCCATTCTTATATCTACATTTTAGGTAATGCCTCTTGGGTTATGTCCTTTGTCTTAACTTACCTCTCGTACGGGATCCTTATGTATCAAGTGTTCATTCACACTTATTTATCAATATCATCGAGTGCGAAACCCTTATTGATTCTCCCCGGCATCATGCTTGCATAATGTTCTGGAGTCATATTATATCTGTAGGATATGAATAAATGCAATATCATTCCTTTCACCTTTTTACCGCATTCTTCCTTTACCAATCGATTGTTACCTCTTCCTTTTTGGCATTTGTTTTTCACATCTTCACTCACATATTACTCGCTTTGCGGTAATCCTTCTACACCAGGGATAATTGAATTTCTTACGCACAAGGGTGACACCTGGTGTAACTGGCACATTTAGTCCCTTAAGCTTAACTCCGCTCATAGTGCTTGCTTTAGGAAAGCGTCTTCCTGAATGACCTTTAAAGGTTATTCTTCTATTGTTCATTCTATTATTGTCGAAACACTATCTTTGAAACGATGCCAACTATTACTAATTCCTTTGATCCCTAATTCATGTTCGATTTTTTTTTACTATCCCACACTAATTTCTATTACTGGGGGGTCTAGCTTTTATTTCTGGTTATCACGTTAGAGTCACGAACTTATTTCTCTAAATGAGGATGTAGGCTATTCCTGAATCAACTACCGACTACCCGCTGGTCCATTCTTATATCTACATTTTAGGTAATGCCTCTTGGGTTATGTCCTTGTCTTAACTTACCTCTCGTACGGGATCCTTATGTATCAAGTGTTCATTCACACTTATTTATCAATATCATCGAGTGCGAAACCCTTATTGATTCTCCCCGGCATCATGCTTGCATAATGTTCTGGAGTCATATTATATCTGTAGGATATGAATAAATGCAATATCATTCCTTTCACCTTTTTACCGCATTCTTCCTTTACCAATCGATTTTTACCTCTTCCTTTTTGGCATTTGTTTTTCACATCTTCACTCACATATTACTCGCTTTTCGGTAACCCTTCTACACCAGGGATAATTGAATTTCTTACGCACAAGGGTGACACCTAGTGTAACTGGCACATTTAGTCCCTTAAGCTTAACTCCGCTCATAGTGCTTGCTTTAGGAAAGCATCTTCCTGAATGACCTTTAAAGGTTATTCTTCTATTGTTCATTCTATTATTGTCGAAACACTATCTTTGAAACGATGCCAACTATTACTAATTCCTTTGATCCCTAATTCATGTTCGATTTTTTTTTTTTTACTATCCCATACTAATTTCTATTACTGGGGGGTCTAGCTTTTACTTCTGGTTATCACGTTAGAGTCACAAACTTATTTCTCTAAATGAGGATGTGACTTTATGACCTATGCTCTTTTGTTGCCTCGAGGCCTGTTACCTCTTGTCCTTTTCTTCCCTTAACTATAGATTCGGTAATACTGTCATTTTTTATGATCTACCGTTGTCATCCACGTATCACATCTTACTCATAATGCTTTCTTAACTCTCTTCTCATTTCCATGCTAACATTTATGTCTTCCACTTTATTCTAAAAACTCCAAACAAACGTTCCTTAACTTTTAGCTCTCCCTACTTCATCTCACCAGTTCTTTGGGACGCCTAACATTCTATTTTTGTTTTTTTTTGTTACTAGGGGTTGGAGTCATACTAAAGTAAATATTTATTCCTTGTAGGATCCCGTTGTCGATCTTCTAAATTTTTTGAATATTCTAGTATTCATACCTGACTGTACTATTCTAGAGTTCACAAGGAGATCTATTACCATATTTGCACTATCCTTTGGAAATGTTAGCTAATGATAATAATCATCCACCAATTTGGGTTACTCTATCCCCAGATAGATCCTGATATCCCGTCCTTCTCCTAAATTATTTCAGTTAGCTCCCATAGGGCATAATTGAGACGGGTATAATCAATTGTACATACCTTTTACAATTGTAGGTAATTCAATATGCTTGTATTTCTCTGCTTGAATCGTAAATACTCACAATCTTCATTAATTGGGCACCTTGTACCCTTCTTCATCTTGCTTCTTTTTCTTGTTGAAACTTGTATCTATCTTCTGAATCTCTCATTTCTTTTTACCATATGAGTAGATAGATATTCTTACCTTAGAGCTTCTTATTAAGAAATATACACATCTTAGTACACACATGATCTATTGAAGACCTTACATTTATTCATCATAGGCATCATGCAAAATCGAGTTCCTCTGACTCAACTCTTTCACAGCCACATGCAATCCCTTACCCCGTCTTTCTAGATGTATGCATCGTCGTATGATAAATAAGATAGAAGCTAAAAGGGGCTATTTATAGGAATTTCTACCACAAACCAAACCAATCACAATGGTTGGTTTTGCCACTAGAAAATTCCAAGTTGCAAATCTAAAAAACCAAAACCAAGTCTGCAAACCAAAATTCTATCCGCCTACCATAGCCTTTTTCATATCCAATCACATTTTTTCTCTTTTTCATTTTCATTTTGTTTATTTTATTTAGGGACCCCACTGTATTGGTAAAAAAGAGCTTCGCACGTGTAATAATTCTACTCAGCAGTCTACGTGGATCAATGAAAACACGATAAATGCACAGGACTCTATGAAGAGGTACCAGGCAAATAGGTACGACACAACATACCCATGGGATAATTACCTACGTGAATCTCAACCTGATTGAGAAGATGAAGAGACACGGTCAGAATGAATCTGGGCAGAACAAAGGGCAGATTCACAGATCTTCAATTAATGAGCCACACGTTATGCAACCTTCACGCAATAGTTATGGTTACTCATTGTAACATTATATTAATGTCATAATTAGTCATTAATGCTTAATCACTGAAAAGGGTAGATGTTATATTAAGAAATTCCCTATATAAAGGAGAAAAATATAACTTGTAAGACACATTCGAACTACTATTGCAATACATTTTGCTTTTCGTGCATCTTATTGTTTTTCATTTACATATTTACTTACAATTATCAGTCTTACCTTGGTTATCAGAAACCCGCGTTCTTCTTAATAATATCTTTGGTCAAAGAATCTAATTCTTTGGTTAAACACCCACAGTTTCGGGTATAAGTTGGTGGAGTGTAAGTTGGTAATAACGTACAAAAGTTGGTATGCTTTTTAGGTCATTCAAATAAGTGATTGTGTAAGTGAGTGAAGAAATGTTATTCATATAGCTATTTATATTCCTGAGATGATATTTCTTGTGTTTTTTATCTAAAGTTGACATAGTAAAAGCTAGGTTCTGTCAAAGTGCCTTTGATAAGTCTTTGTTTACCAAGAAATGTGGAGCAGATATTGTTGTTGTGTTGATCTATGTGGATGACTTGCTACTCACTGGGAGTAGAAAATCCTTAATGGATGAGATTAAGGGTGTGCTACATCAAGAATTCAAGATTAAGGATTTAGGAGAGTTAAAATACTTTCTAGGAATTGAGGTATTGAGATCCAAGAAAGGGATAATCCTCAATCAGAGAAAGTATACTCTTGAATTGATCCCTGATATGAGATTGAGTGGTGCTAAACATGCGGTCACCCCGCTTGACTCAATCACAAGTTAACTACACTTGAATATGATCAAGCAGTTGGGTGTCCAGATGATTACTCATTGGTTGACGCCACAAGCTACTAAAAATTGATTGGGAAGTTATTGTACTTCATAGTTACAAGGTCATATATCAGTTACGATTTTCAAAGCCTACGCCAATACATGCAAGCTCCTAAGCAGTCACACATGCAGGCTGCTCATAAGTGGTAAGGTACTTGAAAAAGGAACCTAGAATGAGAATCTTATTGAAAAGGGAAGCTGCAGGCACCTTAACTGCATTTTGTGATTCAGACTGGGCAGCCTGCCTAGTCATTCGGAGGTCTGTTAGTGGATATGTTGTTAAATTTGGTTCTAAACTAATTTCATGTAGTCAAAAAAGCAACATACAATATTCAAAGCATTGTCGAGGCTGAGTATAAAAGTATAGCCTCTGCAGTGGCAGAAGTTGTTTAGTTGGTTGGACTGTTAAGTGAATTGGGTGTCACCCTCCAGAAACCACTGGCTCTTTGTTGTGATAATAAGGCCGCATTGCATAAAGCTGCTAACCCTATTTTTCATAAAAGAACTAAGCATATTGAAATTTATTGTCACTTTGTTAGGGCAAAAATCAAGCAGGGGTTGTTAGAGACAAAGTATGTCACCACAATAGACCAACAGGTTGATCTACTCACAAAGGGTTGAGTTTTTCAAAGCATGAATGTAACGACCCGACCGGTCATTTTGCGTTCTAGAACCCCGTGTCCCTAAATGAGACTTCCAGTGGTTGATTTTTCTGATTTAGGACTTGCGGGGACGGGTGGTTCGAGATTTGGAAGAGTTTAGAGTGGTATAGGAACACTTAGTTCCTTAAGATTGGCTTTTAAGGCCAAGTTTGACTTCGGTCAACATTTTGAGTAAACAACCTCAGAATCATGATTCAAAGGTTCCGGTAGGTTCGTATGATGATTTCAAACTTGGGCGTATGTTCGAAATGGGTTTTGTATGACCCGGGAGCGTTTCGACGCCAAATAGTGAAATAGGAGTTTCTTTAAGTTCAAATTGAGGTTTGGAACGTGTTTTTGTGTTATCGAGGTTCGAACAGAATTTTGAGATCGAGAATAGTTCTGTCATGTCATTTATGACTGGCTTGCAAAATTTGGTGTCATTCCGAGTAGTATAGGTAGGTTCGGCGTAATGAAAACGAATTCAAGAACTTAAGGATTTTTAAGTTTGATCCTAGGGGTTTTGAGGTGTGATTTTTAGTTTTAGCGTTGTCTTGGGTGTTATGAAGGCTCGAGCGAGTCTGTATTATGATTTAGGACTTGTTGGTATATTTGGACGGGGGCTCGGGTGGGCCCAGATGCCACTCGGGCATCGAACGAGGCCAAAAACCAGCTAAACTAGCTGTTGGTGCACCAGATCTGGTGCGACCGCACTTGCAGTGGCCCAGTCGCAAGTGCGATACCGCTTCTGCTTCTGCCGTCCTAGCCTCGCAGATGCGGCCCCAGGTGAGTTTTCTCATTTTCGCAGGTGCGGATAGATTTCCGCAGAAGCAGAGTCGCAGGTGCGGGCTCCGCTCCGCAAGTGCAAACTCAGGACCCCTCCCCCCATTTCCGCAGATGCGAGACCGCAGGTGCGGTCCTCGATGCCGCAGGTGCCAAAACCCTGAAAGCAGTAAGGTTCTTTTAAAATACGGGACTTAGCCATTTTTCACCATTTCTTCTCCACCATATGCGATTTTGAGAGCTCACAAGAGGGTATCCGACCTAGTTACTGAAAGGTAAGTAATTTCTACTATAATCTAGCTTAATTACTTGAATTCCTAGGTAGGTTAACATCCTAAATTAGTATAAATCAAGGGTGAGAGTAAAAACCTAGGGTTTCAAGAAATTGAGAGAATTACTAACTAATTAGTTATGAAATCATACAACAATTATATGTTATTGATCCTTAGGCTATGGGTGAGTGTTTCCTTCAAAAATTTCCGGAATTCGAGCAGGTGGGCCTGGGGGTGTATTTTGGGATTTTTCAAAGTAGGTTTAAATAATTAATTAAATAGGGGAATTTCATACTTTTGAGTATAAATTAATTTATTTATGCAACATTTGACTAGTTTCGAGTCCTTGGGAAACGAGTTCGGAGTTTCAGGCGCATTCTTGACCCGGAAAGTAGGCTCGTCACAAGGTGAGTCTCCTTTCTAACCTCGTAAGAAGGAATTGTCCCCATAGGTGATTATAAATAATTGCATGTCTTTATTTTTGGGGGATACGCACGCACGAAGTGACGAGAGTCCATGTGTAGCTACTATTATGTCTCGCCGGGTAGTAGTAGGACTCACTAGCATATTGTATGTGTCGTACCTGTGATCTTAAATGTAGTTTAGGTTGCCTGATATCCTTGATTTTTTATGTTAATATTCATGAGGTTACATTCCAAATTTATATTGTTTAATTCTTTTTCTTCAAGTATAATCTCTACTAAATTCCTGAATTCTTGAAAATTATGTGTATGTATACGGGCACCCGCATTGCATGTATGATTCGTGAGCGGGGTAGCCCTATCAATATGTCAACCGCGTCGCATGTTTGATTCACGAGCGGGGTAATAGATGCATCTATGGTTCGATCTGTTTGACCCTTCGGCAGTGCACATTTATTTTCACGTCGTATCGGCCGTACGGTTTCAGCATACTATGTGTTTTTTTAATTGACTGGGAGTTCTGTGATACCTGTATCAGTTGACTAATATGAAAAAGGAAAACTAGGTAACTTATATGCTAGCGAATTGGACGTGTAAAGGTAATTATAAATGATACTTGATGTTCCTGTCTTAGTTATTGTTCATGACTGCTATCCCTGCCTAGCCTTACTTTAAATAATATTATTTTGACCCTAGTAAGTATCACGTCGACCTCTTGTCACTACTTCTTTGAGATTATACGGGATACTCACTGGGTACATATTTGTTTATGGACTCATGCTACGCTTATGTACTTAATTGTACAGGTTCTGAGACGGGTGCATATGGGTATCAGTCCGGAGTTCATCCCTGACTTGTACTTGGTGTGGACTTCTCGGTGAGCTGCTTTTCCTGACGTTCTCTAGCAGCACCTTGGAGTTTCTTTCCCTTTGTTGATTATATCTGTCTATATTTTTCATCAGACAGTAGGGCAGACTTGTATTCTTTTGGATTCTCATTCTATTAGATGCATGTAGACTTGTGACACCAGTTTCTGGCACACACACGTAGTGGACATCATATTTTGGGCTGTAATTATTAGTTATGACTATCATGGTTATTTTCCTCTTCAAGGTTTCTTAAGTTATTTGTTGTGTTGCGACTTAAGTAATAAAGATTTTGCAAGTGTTGGAAAAATGTTCTGATAAATTAAAAGAAATCACTAGTAAATTAAGGTTGGCTTGCCTAACATCGGAGTTAGGCGCCATCGCGACCTGAATTAGAATTTGGGTCGTGACAACATGGTATCAGAGCTCTAGGTTCACGTAGGTCTCACAAGTTACGGGCAAACCTAATAGAGTCTTGCGAATCGATACAGAGACGTCTGTATTTATCTTCGGGAGGCTATAGGGTGTTAGGAAATCTCTCTTTGTTCATATTCTATCCTGCAGTTGATGGTATAATGAATCTCACTCTTCTATTCTCTCACAGATGGTGAGGACTCGCGCAGCCGACGTTCCAGACCCGGGAGGGGCCGCTACCCTCATCATTTGAGGTCGTGGCAAAGGCTGGGGGAGGGCACCGACCCGAGGTAGGGGGCGAAGGCATCCCAGAGCTATTCCAGTTGCACCACCATGAGGGCTAGCAGCAGATCCCATTACGGAAGAGCAGGGCGAGGTTCCCCCAGCAGATCCTGCTCCGATAGACTTTATGATGGCGCCAGAATTCCAGGAGGTCATGGGTCGTATGATGCGGTTCATGGATACCATGACTCAGGTTGGCTTTTTTCCAGCGGATCCTTCCACATCTCAGGTGGGAGGGGGAGCCCAGACCCCTACCGCCCAAGCCGCAGGTCATGCAACAACAGTATATCAGACCCCAGGTACACTGCCCGTGGTGGGGCCCAGCCTGTAGCTGCAGCACCTGAGCCCAGGCCAGCTACGGATGGCGATCCGTAGAAGCTATTGGATAGATGGACTAGCTTGAACCCTCCTGTCTTCGGAGGTGAGGGAGGCGAGGATGCCCAGGACTTCATTGATAGGTGCAGGGATAGACTGCACAACATGAGGATATTGGAGTCCCATGGAGTTGACTTCACTACTTTCCAGTTAGAGGGCAGGGCCCGTAGATGGTGGCAGTCCTATATTCTTGGTAGATCGGAAGGTTCCCCTCCTATCACTTGGGAGCTGTTCACTCAGTTATTCCTGGACAGATATATTCCACCCTCTGAGAGGGAAGAGCTACGGAATCAGTTTGAGCAGCTGGATCAGGGTCAGATGTTGGTGACAGACTACGAGGCCTGATTTTCTGAGTTGTCTCGTCATGCCCTCATGATACTTCCTACTAATGTTGAGAGAGTGCAGTGATTTGTAGCTGGGTTGCACTCAGGTATTAGGGCCAACATGGCCCGAGAGGTGGAGATGGGGACTCCTTACCAGCTTGTGGTCGAGATTGCTCGCCGAATTAAGGGTTATCGATCGAGGGGCACAGAGCAGAGTCAACAGGATAAGAGAGCTAGATTTTCTAGAGATTTCAGAGGTGCCCCAGCCAGGGGAAGAGGTCAGTTCGGTAGGGGCCAGCCTAGTAGGCCTCTATATTCAGCACCTTCACCACCTCCTCGTGGTATCCCAGTGAGGCCTTACTTCAGCGCCATGCCGGAGAGTTCTTACCGCCCACCAGCCATCCAGGGCTCCTCCAACGGGTATTCGGTCATCAGGGGTCTTCCAGTCCTTACTTCAGTGTTATGTTAGAGAGTTCTCACCGTCCCCCAGCTATTCAGGGTTCTTCTTCTTCTTCAAGGCAGCAGGCTATGGTACCGTGGTGGTGTTATGAGTGCGGGGATCCAGGCCATATGAGGAGGACTTGTTCCAAGCTCAGGGCAAGGCTGTTCAGCAGAGTTATCAGCCTACATTCTCAGCACCGGCGGTCCGGCCACCCAGAGGTGGAGGACAGGCTAGTAGAGGTCGTCCAAGAGGTGGAGGCCAGATAGGGGGAGTCCAGACAACTCCTATTCATTCCAGTGGAGGCCAGTCATCCGATGCTCCAGCCAGATTCTATGTTATTCCGGTCAGGACAGATGTAGTAGCCTCGGATGCCGTGATCACAGGTATTATTTCAGTATGCGGTAGAGATGCATCAGTATTGTTTGATCTAGGATCCACTTATTCATATGTGTCGGCCTTATTTGCTCGTTCCTTGGATCTTCCTCGTGAGTCCCTGAGTACTCATGTTTATGTGTCCACTCCTGTGGGCGATTCTGTGGTTGTGGACCAGATTTATCGGTCCTATGTGGTTACATTTTGTGGATTCGAGACCAGAGCGGACCTCCTGTTGTTAGACATGATTGATTTTGAGGTCATCCTAGGCATGGATTGGCTATCTCCTTACCATGTTGTTCTAGATCGCCATTCCAAGATTGTTACTCTAGCCATGCTCGAGTTGCCTAGATTGGAGTGGAGGGGTTCCTCAGTTAGTGCAGCTAGTCGGGTTATTTCCTTCCTGAAGGCTCGACATATGGTCGAGAAGGGTTGCTTGGATTATCTTGCTTATGTGCGGGACACCACCGCCGAGTCTCCGACGATTGATTCAGTGCCAGTAGTTCGAGAGTTTGCTAATGTATTCTCTTCAGACCTTCCAGGCATGCCGCCGGACCGTGATATTGATTTCTGTATTGACTTAGCTCCAAGAACCCAGCCTATATCTATTCCCCCATACCGTATGACTCCGAAGGAGTTAAATAAATAGAAAGAGCAGCTTGAGGAGTTGTTGGCTAAGGGGTTTATCAGGCCGAATGTATCGCCTTGGGGTGCTCTTGTGTTATTTGTGAAGAAGAAGAATGGGTCAATGTGGATGTGTATTGACTACCGTCAGTTGAACAAGGTCACCATTAAGAATAAGTACCCATTGTCGTGTATCGATGATTTTTTTTACCAGTTGCAGGGTGCTCGGGTGTTTTCTAAGATCGACTTGAGATCGGGGTACCACCAGCTGAAGATTCGGGACTCTGATGTTCCCAAGACTGCCTTTCATACGAGATATGGCCATTATGAGTTCCTGGTGATGTCCTTTGGCTTGACTAATGCCCCAGCAACGTATATGGACTTGATGAACAAGGTGTTCAGGTCGTATATTGATTCTTTTGTCATTGTCTTTATTAATGACATTCTGATTTACTCACGTAGCCTGGGAGAGCACGAGCAGCATTTGAGAGTTGTGCTCCAGAATTTGCGAGAACAGAAGCTATATGGTAAGTTCTCCAAGTGTGAGTTCTGGTTGGATTCTGTGGCATTCTTGGGAAATATGGTATCCGGAGAGGGTATCAAGGTTGATCCTAAGAAGATTAAGGCAGTTCAAGGCTGGCCACGCCTTACTTCAGCTACAGAGATCAGGAGCTTCTTGGGTCTAGCAGGTTATTATCGCCGATTTGTGGAGGGTTTTTCATCCATTGCAGCTCCACTGACTAGATTGACTCAGAAGAATGCCTCGTTCCGATAATCCGACAAGTGTGAGGCGATCTTTCAGAAGCTCAAGACAACATTGACATCAGCACCAGTTCTAGTATTGCCTTCCGGTTCTGCGATGTATATAGTTTATTGCGATGCTTCACGCGTTGGCTTGGGATGTGTGTTGATGCAGGAGGGGTGAGTTATTGCTTATGCTTCGCGCCAGCTGAAGGTTCATGAGAAGAATTACCCTATGCACGATCTGCAATTGGCAGCGATTGTTCATGCTTATAAGATTTGGAGGCACTACTTGTATGGGGTGTCTTGCGAGGTTTATACAGACCACAGCAGCTTGCAACACTTGTTCAAGCAAAGGGATCTTAATTTGAGGCAGCGCAGGTGGCTTGAGTTGCTGAAGGATTATGACATCACCATTCTTTATCATCCGGTCAAGGCAAATGTGGTAGTAGATGCCTTAAGCAGGAAGGTGGAGATTATGGGTAGTTTCGCTTACATTTCAGCGGAGGAGAGACCTCTAGATTTGGACATTCAGTCCTTGGCTAATCGCCTGGTGAGATTGGACCTTTCAAAGACCCGTAGAGTTCTTGCACGTGTGGTTTCTCAGTCTTCGTTATTGGGGGAGATTAAGGCCCGGCAGTTTGACGATCCGCGCTTAGCAGAGCTACGAGAGACAGTGGTACAGGGCGGTGCCAAGGAGGTTTCTATTGGCGAGGATGGTGTTTTGAGACTTCAGGGTCGTTTGTGTGTTCCTAATATTGATGGCCTGAGAGAGAGGATTTTAGAGGAGGCTCACAGTTCACGGTGCTACGATGATGTATCGTGACTTGAAGCAGCATTCTGGTGAAGGCGGATGAAGAAGGGCATAGTGGAGTATGTGGCTAGATGTCTAAATTGCCAGCAGGTTAAGTACGAGCATCAGAGACCAGGAGGCCTACTTCAGCAGATGCCTATACCTGAGTGGAAATGGGATCGCATCACAATGGACTTCGTAGTTGGGTTGCCCCGGACTTTGCGTAAGGTCGACACGGTGTGGGTCATTATGGACAGGTTGACCAAATCGGTGCATTTCATTCCAGTAGCTATTACTTATACTTCTGAGAGGTTGGCCCAGATCTACATTCGGGAGATAGTCTGGTTGCACGGTGTGCTTATGTTCATTATATCAGATCGAGGTCCTCATTTTACCTCGCACTTCTGGAGATCATTATAGAGCGAGTTGGGCACCCGGGTAGAGCTCAACACATCATTCCACCCCCAAACAGCGGACAGTCAGAGCAGACAGTTCAGATGTTGGAGGACATGCTCAAGGTATGTGTGATCGACTTTGGAGGGCAGTGGAACCAGTTCTTGCCTCTGGCCGAGTTTTCTTATAATAATAGTTATCAGTCCAGCATTGAGATGGCTCCATTTGAGGCCTTGTATGGCCAGCGATGTCGATTGCCCATCGGGTGGTTTGAGCCTGGCGAGGCTAAGTTATATGGCACTGACCTGGTAAAGGATGCTTTGGAGAAAGTGAAGTTGATTCAGGAGAGGCTTCGCACAGCACAGTCTAGATAGAAGAGTTACGCGGATCGGAAGGTGCATGATGTATCATTTATGGAGGGAGAGAAGGTTCGGTTTAAAGTCTCGCCGATGAAGGGTATTATGAGGTTTGGGAAGAAGGGAAAGCTAAGCCCAAGGTTTATAGGTCCTTTCGAGGTGTTGAGGCAGGTTGGAGAGGTTTCTTATGAGCTTGCTTTACCTCCCAGTTTATCAGGAGTTCATCCGGTCTTTCATGTATCCATGCTCTGGAGGTACCACGCCGACTTCTCTCACGTGGTAGATTTCAGCACCATTCAGTTGGATGAGAGGTTAGGCTACAAGGAGGAGCCAGTTGCTATTATTGACAGACAGGATCGCCAGTTAAGATCCAAGACAGTTTCTGACATAAAGGTCCATTGGAGGGGCCAACCAGTCGGGGAAGCGACTTGGGAGTCCGAGGAGGACATGCAGAGTAGATATCCACACTTATTCAGCACTTCGGGTATGATTCTAGACCCGTTCGAGGACGAACGTTCCTTTAAGAGGTGGAGAATGTAACGACCCGACCGGTCGTTTTGTGTTCTAGAACCCCGTGCCTCTAAATGAGACTTCCCGTAGTTGCTTTTTCTGATTTAGGACTTGTGGGGACGGGTGGTGATCGGCTCCCAACTATACCACTAAAGAGTGGCAAGTACGGGGTTAATGCAGCTTTTACCCGAAGGGTTGGGATCGATTTCCACAGGGATCTATATATGTGGGAGTTGAGTTCCTAAGTGATCTAATGGTGCGTTGTGTTCTCAGTTGCACTTCTCATCAAAGGGTTTTGTAATTCCACTATGGTTTTAAACTAACTGAGATTGCAAATTAACTAACTATTATATTTTTGGATGTTTTCTCAACAGATAAAAGGGACTAGGGCTATGACTTTCTCCTAGGTGAATATTTGACAAGATCTAAAACCTAAGGCAAAGACGTTATGTTGGGGATTGTGATATAGACAATGCACGGAACTACTCACTCTATACCTCTCGGTAGCTTGAGTCTTTTCCCTAATTGACTCTCTCAAGTCCAATTGGGTGTCAAAATTGTGCAAGCAATATAGGCTGAAATCGGGTATAACTATATCTAGGTTTAACCCTTTAATTGGGAATATGAATCTCTTGATAATATCCCAATTCCTTGTTGGACTTATTTTCCTAGACTCAAGTTCTCTTTCTCAAGAAGAACCCAAGTCAAATAGGCACCAATTAGTGTTTGCAACCACTAATTTAACATGGAAAACACAAATCAGTCCAAATATCAACTACCCATAAACATCTAAACCTTAAATCAAAAGACTCATCAAATACACATACTAGAGTTGAGTCACAACCCTAGCTAATGGGTCTAGCTACTCATGATAATGAGAGAAATCAAAGAAATAGATGAAGAATAACCCATATGATTTAATTACAAGCTAATAATAAAGATTCAATGGTAAATCAACTCTAAAATTACTCAAAATGGCTTAATAAAGTCGTTCACGAGCTCTTGTGAAAGCTAGAAAACTAAAACTTCCCTAAAATGGGAAAAGAAAGTATTTATACTAGGCTAAATTTTCTGGACAAAAATACCCCTGCAGGGATACCGCGGACCGCAAGAAATGGAGTGCGGCCGCGGTGAGGCTTCTAGTCTTCAAAATATGCTTCTCTGAACTTGGCCATCGCGGCCCGCATAAAATGCACCGCGGCCGCGGTGACTTCTATTGCGGTCGCACAAAAAGGTTGCGGGCTCTCTGAATCTCAGCATTGCGGACCGCACAAAGTGGGTTACGGCTGCGGTGAGACCATTTTGGTCCGCACAAACTATTTTGCGGCTGCACTTCTTGAGTTTCCGACATTTTCATCTCTCTGAATCTCTTCACTGCGGACCGCACTAAATAGAATGCGGCCGCAGTGGTTCTATTGCACTGTGCTTGGATTTGTTCTTGGAACTTGTGCATGTTTCACTCCCTTTTGAGCTGGTTTTGACTGATTGTCATCTTTTTGATCAAACCCTACAAACAAGTACAACATGTAAGCCTTTCGGGACTATTTTGTCCGCATTTTTAATCAAAACTCAAGCAAGGAGTGTAAAATGAACTATAATCCCTAGTTATCAACTCCCCCAAACTTAAGCTTTTGCTTGTCCTCAAGCAAGCAAAATAAGCCCCACCTCTTAAGAGTAATCCAAGAAAATTCAGCTGCCCTAAAGTGACCTCTTCTAGCATCAATTGGGACTAACAATTGCCCTCAATTCAAATGAATCATTAACAACATTTGACTTTCTAACACCATGGATTTAGTGCGACACAAGAGCATCAAGAGTTGACTCAACCCATCAAAGAAACTCTTTCTACTACTCTGGTCACTATGGAACCCAAACACATACTCCTCAACTCTCCCTAAGCAAACCTCACTTTTAGATTATAGCACTCAAAACGAGGATAATGGAAACACACTCGTCTATCTCAAAAAAAGGTCTCAAGTCCGGCTCTAAGTACCATAAGCTTGCCCCTTATGTGAGTCGCCACTAATGTATTGCCTTGTGCTAAGGAAAGATAGGGTGCCAAGAGAGGGTTAGAACGGGTAAAGGCTTGTATCGTGGCTTTTAAAAGAAAAAGGTCTAAGGTTCAAAAGGGTTGACTAGGGATATTATCATTGGTAGTCCATGGAAGTTGTCAAGACATCATTCGGTCAAGGAGAGCCTATAATCACATCTCAAGTCAAACTACACTTAAGATTTCGCCTAGACAAACATTCAGGGCAAGTTCTAGACTAATGGCACGGGACTTGGACTTGCAATTCAAATTCTCACCACACACGCTATGGGATTGCTAAAGAAACAGAGTCGGGGGCCCAAAACGACCTTAGCTAAGATTTGAGCAACACAATGGTCCCGAAAAACCACTTGATAATTATCGGCCAACACAAGAGTCTCAAGGTCACAAATTTCAACATCCTCACAATTTGTTTTTGACCATAGGATCAAAGGCAAATGTGTTAGGCCCAAGTGAAGCTTTGCTTGAAGCACCATTACTCACTAGCTACTATTTACACAAAAAGCAAAAAGAAAATGGACTCAAACCCTTAAGAAGGTTGTCATTCCATCCATCTTCGGGAAGAGCCACCCGATTCACACCAGTTCCACCTTTGGAAAGAACTGTGGCATTAAGAAAACCAAAGGCTTATTGCACGCAAAAATTCAAAACAAGAAGCTATGAAAGGAAAAATGCGGAAATTAGAATAAATATATACAAGATGGTATTTAGTCGAATATACATAAGGGTGAATGAATATATATATATATATATATATATATATATGAAGGTAACTTTATATACAGACCAAAGTTGCAATATACGAAAAGTAAACTAGAATTGTAAAATTATGTACATACCAAAGGCAAAAAAGAAAGCATAATAAAAAGGAAATAGTATCATATATACAATCATCTAAATAGGGATACCCCCTCAAATGAGAGGTAGCATTTTCCTCAATGCTAACTAACCAAAAATAGCACAAAATAAAAGAGAGAGTAAAAAGAAATTCCCTATTGGCCCTCCGTCTGCATAGGCTCCTAAGACTGGGTCCCTGGGTCTGTGGACTGCTCGGGAGCCTGTGACTGGCTCGCAGTACCCTGTGTCTCCATTGGGACTTGTATCTCCACTGGGTCCTGGGCCTGTAATGGAATCTGGGGATGGCTAGAGGAATCTCCCTATGGGTCCGCCAACTCTATCACAACATCAACAGCACGAGGAATCACCCTCTTCCTCTTTGCTGGCCTCTCTATCTCCTGCTTCGGCTCAGGATGGGCTGCTGGGGCCGGGTCATGCAATAACAGATCCAATGGTAAGTGATCCACCTTTATATTCTCTACCTCCACCCTCAACTTCTTCACTGACTCCTTGGAAGCACGAGTCTTTCTCATTTTCTTTGTCTCCTTAGCAAGCTCTTTCAATGCCTTTCCATGAGAATCAACTGCAGCAATGATCAACTGCCGGTTCTCTATGAGCTTCTTCTGGTTGTCCAGAATCTCCTTGAGAGTGTCCTCTACTGACTGTGGGACCTGCGGCTGAGGAGGTGCAGACTGGGCTGCCACCGATGTAGAAAGTACAGACAGCTTAGAAATAGTTGTATGCATCCAGTTTTTGATATTGACGAGGGTCTGGCTCAATCGGTGGGCAGTCAAAGGATATG
The DNA here is from genome assembly GCA_005239495.1 of Nicotiana undulata. NCBI lineage: Eukaryota > Viridiplantae > Streptophyta > Magnoliopsida > Solanales > Solanaceae > Nicotiana > Nicotiana undulata. The sequence continues at coordinate 29,641 of ML260644.1, read as the reverse complement.
CTGCAGATGTGGGGATAGTTGGGGCTATAGAAGTGGAGGGTCCTGGAGCAATGTATGGGGTGGCTAAGGTAGGCTGAGTAGGAGCCACTACTACCACTGTCTGTTGATACCCAATTTTTCCTCAAATTATTTTTTAACTTGCATATCAGCTTTCAAAATCACTCTTTGCAATAATGAGTATTTTTCTCTATTTTTCCATATTTGTACTTAAACTATTTCCCCATTTTAATTCATAAATTATGCCCTAAATAATTTCAAAAATACTTCCTAGCTCAGTATATCATTTATAGTCATTATTTCATGAATTGGCCAATTGGGTCTTATTTAATTGCAATTATGGCCTAATTAGACATTATACCTTTTTAAATTCGAAATTTATGTTTTCTTACATTTAATATTAATTAATTATTGTAATTTTACCTATTTAGCTTAATTTCATCTTTTATAATTATTAAATATTTTTTTATTAATTAATTACCTATTTTTATTGGGTATTTAACACCTAGCCTTCTTTTATTTAAATTCTAGCCACATTCGAACCCCAAATACCCAACACATCAGACCCACAAATGACCCAGCCCAAACCATCTCTCTACCCGGCCCAACCCCGGTCAGATCTGAGTTGTTGATCAAATAAGATCAACGGCTTATATCCTTATTTAACTCTAACAAACCCCCTCCACGTCTTTCATTTTCGAGACCATCTCTCTCTCTCTATATCCGCCTCTTCCTCTCCTCCTCTCTCTAGAACCTTCTGGGTTCTTCTTCTTCTCCGATGGCCTTCACCGTCTCTCCGGCCACCTCCAATCTCACCCCTTTCGACCACCAGCCGCCTTGAAGCCTTATCTCTCTGATCCTCTCTATCTTTGAGACCTCCATGGGTTTCAACCATGCCGGACCACCACTGGAAGCTATGCCTGGGGTTGTTTCCGGCCTTTCTCCGATGGGTTTTGACTCGACGGTGCTCTAAACACCATTGTCCTGAGTTTCACAGTCAGGTTCCCTTACTTCTCTCTCTGGTTTCTCATGAAACCCTAATCTCGACCTAAACTTCTTAAATATATGTATTTTAACGATTTCGACTCACTTCTTTTATGTTTTGAACTATCCTCTACTGGATCTTTTCGGTTTTTCAAGTTTTAAGCATTTTTGTCTCCTTTTGAAACTAGGGTTTCTCGACCCTGTTCCCAAAACTGTTTTCCTCTGACTTTTTAAATGCCTCTACTGTGTTTTAAGCTATTATCTCCTGATTTTATGTTATTTTAACTATTATTGGTGAAACCCTAAGTATTCTGGGTTGTTCTTTACTACTTGACTATGCATTTATGTGTTCTCTGCAACTCCTGCTTTGATTCATGGTCACGACCTCTAATTCCTGCTTTTCTATGAGTATCTCTTCCTGTTAATCATGTGACTGCTATTTAAATGCTTGATAATTCCGACCTTTACCCTATTGGATGTTTACTTGTCTTATATTGATCTTTTTTGTGTGTGTAAAGAATCCCATGCTTATAATGTTTTCCTTAAATACATGGTCTTGTATATTGTTTCTGTAATTTTGTACCAATTTTTTAATTATTTCTATATTCATGTGGGGCTTTCTTTAATTACTCTGGATTCCCTGTGATTACAATAGAATTCGAAAATCCTCTTAATTGATTTTCCAACTAATACCCTATTTTATTTTCATAAATGTGATATCATTTCAGCTTTCCTTAATTACCCACTATGTATTTGGCTTTATTTACGCACTATGTGATTTTTCTTTCCTTATTCTGCCTCGACTATACTGTTTGAACTAGACTCCTTACTTAAAGGAGTCCAGTTGGCTTAATTGACACTAATTGATTGCTATTTCCATGTTTGTGCACTTGTTGCCTAAGTACTGCTTGTTTTCAAAACTATATAAGGACTTGTCTTCCCTCTTTACAGACAATGAGAATTCACACGACAATACACTAGTACATTGCAATACACTATTCTCTCTTGTGTTCTTGCTCTCTTTCTTTCTCTGCTCTACTGTTGTTCTCTACTCTTGACTATTATTAGCCGGCTGAAAGCCAAGGCTAATATTGTGCTCATACTTGACTCTTTCATTCTGCTGTGCTCTCTCTTGTTACTGGTATGTCCTGATTTAGCTTCAAAAGTTTCCAAACCAATGTGGTTATTACTACTTCAGTATGTTATATTCTTAATTGTTTTTCTACCTATACTTCTACTGTTTTACATGCAATTGATTCATGTTTGCTTGTTGATACCCTCCATGCTTACTTTTTTACCTATTTATGATTAAATCAATACTTGTTATGGGCTTTACTTATTCTTGTATGCATCTCTTAGGTCATCTCTATTCTTGTATCATGTATGAACTCTCCTGTCCCCTGGTCCCTGAACATTTATCTGTTACTAGTCATCCTATCTATGACTTACATGCTCCCATGACTGTTACTTGCTTTTAATCCTACCTGTTATATATGTATTCTATTACTGTCTACTATTATGTCTAAACTTGACCATTTCTTGGTCCCCTGAACCTCTGTGATTTCGTGTATTCATGCCTAGTGAGTCTCTGTACCTCCTGGGTATTATGTGATCTATTTGTCCCCTCTACCCCATAGTCCTTGTGTGCAACTCTATATTGTTGAACCTTTGATTGGTGTTTCTGATTGTTTCAGGTTAGTCTTTTAAAAACAACTCTCAAGTTTTAAAAGAAAACTCCTTTCTTAAACTATGAACTTTCCTCTCTTCCCTGCACTTCACACTACTCTTAGAAATTAGGTCCTACCCCCTTCGTGTGAGCATTGCCTTGAGTACCCCTGAGTACTCATTGAACTTTGACACACAAGGCTGGTAATTCCACACTGCACTTTGTTAAAATCTTGGCAATTTGCTTGGGTGCTGGTATTGGCCAGGGACCCATTTGGGGCCCTAGGGAACTTTGCCGCACCCAGGCCATGTAAGGCTGTGAAACTCGAAAGGAGTGAGGTTGGGAGATTGGTCCTGATTGAAGGCTCCCTATAGAATAACTTCTTATTTTTCTTTTTTCATTACTGTAAATCATTTATTACTGGTTTGTAATAATTTGTAAACGAATAACTGGGGCTGGATAGTGGATACGGGGGTTATGCATGCTTAGTGTAATCATGGTAGACAACATGCTTATAGGCTTCTATTTACTTAGTTGTGCAATTGATAATCTTCCTAGGACATGCATCTCATTAGAAATCCTACTTTAGGTTCTTCAGTTTTCAGCATATCTATTATGTTCATTTCGTAAACCATGATCACAGTAATAACCAGAACAAGAAAATAAATGGTTGTAAGGCATTATCACTTCATTTTTTCATGATCATGGCATTTAGAAATCATGTTTTAGGGTACTCTTGTGTGCTTTAGATATCCTGCCTTTAGGACTTCTTATTTGTCGAACTACAGTAGCTGAAAGCCCAATTAGCATGTTAATCTAATAATCCCATAAAATATGATTAGTCTACTTGAAACATTTTCTGCAAATATATATCTTTAAAATCAGAATCCAAATATGCATGTTCACCCTTTGATATAGTTAGGCAATGTATACGACGCCTAGGCAAACTTCAGGCCTAATGCATATTAAAATCATATCAATTATGTTCTACTAGTTTAATCAGCCTCTTTTAACCTTTTTGAACTCTGATGCTCCCATTCTTGATTTTGCCTCTCTGAAGTTCACTCTACTTCTTATTAAGACTCATACTCTATATTTTTAGAAAATCTTGAAGTCGTGCATTTGCTAACCCTTAGGATTTTCTGGTTCTTGCACTATTATGTTTTCAAACTATTAGGTTGTAAAGTTACTTCACTCTGCTCTAATCGTGCCATTCCGAATCCTTGCTCTGTAAACCTGCTATTTTTGGTACAATTTTACCACTCTTTTACTACAATTCTCTTTTTAACTACTACTCTCTGTTAAGCTACTGCATTTTAGTCACTTCTCTTTTAAAATCACTATATCACTACAAAACCACGCTTTAATGATTTTCATCTGTATTTTCTGGAAACTTTAAATCCATGTATATCTTCTAAATCCTACCGTTGTCTCTAAACAACTGCATTTCTGAAAATCAACCATTTTCTGAATTACTCAATCTAAATTGAATTGTCTACTTCATCGCTAAGTTTTTCAAAGCAGATCCTTTTGCAACTTACTGGTTTCACTTTAAACTCTTGTTTTAAACTCCCATCGTTGAGACCTTAAGTGTGTTTGAGACATGCTACTTATATGTCTACCTGTGGAGGGGTCTGTGAGCCTTTATTTGCCTCTATGTGTTCCCTTATACGTGCAGTCATACTTGTTATGTATGTCGCTTAGTGTTTTATCCTTTAAACCTAAGGGTTCAGCCTAGTCCCTGCCTTGTAGGAATAGTAGTCCTAAATACCCTCCAGTACTTATAGAATGGGACGGGTAATAGCACGCAATAAGCACTCGGGACCAGCACACACGCATTTTAAAATAACCTTTACGGGGTGGGAAGGGTAGAATACGGATATGATGACGGGTGCGCTAATACCACGTGTAGCCTCTTTGAGGAAGTGACATACCGGGTATTTCATTTAGGTGATCCGTATTACTTTAAACCTAGGATAATTTATTTAAATATTTGCAATGTTTCTAAAAGCTTTCTTTAATAAAACTTGTGCATTGTATGAAATCCCCTCTTATCTGAGCCTTACTAATTTGTCTGTCCAAATTCACAAATTTTCTTGGTTGGGACCCACAGTTGTGGATCTTGAGGGGTGCCTAACACCTTCCCCTTGGGATAATTTCAAGCCCTTACCCAATCTCTGGTAATGCAAACTAGTTCATGAGTTATTTACTCTAGGTGCCCTAACGTACCATAAAAATCGTTAGGTGGCGACTCTTCCTTAAACCTTTCCTTTAAGGAGTTGTCCAAAATATTATAAACCCGATCTCTCCGTACCTAACCCGTGCGATAGGAAAAGGGGGCGCGACACTGTCTCTTCAGACTGGCCAGTAAAAACAGTGGATTTGCCCTTGCCTTTAGGGTTGCCATCACCCTATAGGCTATACCAAGAAAAGGGTGCCTTCGGCTTTATCTTCACATCAAATTTCTTTTTCTCTACCCCTTGATCTTTGAAGTACATGGTCGGGAAATTTAGAAAGGGGTAGGATCTATCACCTTCATTCACCACCCGTGTAATCACCCTGGACATCACATTCCCGATGTTGATTGGGTACCCCACCATGATCGATGCCACCAATACAGCTCGGGAGAGAGGAAGAGAGTTTTCGTGAGTGGTGGGGTCTAGCCTACTGCACACAATTTTCTCCCACCCTTTTGCTTTGAAGTTCAGGGTTCTCCTCAGAAATTTTACTCCCGCTGTCAACCATTATGGTGTGGTACCTGGGATTGCCAAGTGCTCTGCTAACCACGTATGGGAATCCTCCCCCAACTCTAACTTCTCTAAGTACAATGTCTCATCCTCCTCCGGTAAGTCAAGGTAATCATTGATTGTCTTTCCATCAAACATCACTGTCAGATTTCGCACCTTAGTCACTTTAGTGTCCTTTTTTATGTGGGCCACATTTGTGTAGAACTCTTTGACTAAGTGCTCATTGGCCTCCACCACCTGTGCATGAAAAATAGTCCCAGCCTTTTCTCTCTTTGAACTGCTTCAGCACATTGGGGTTGTGAGGCAAAAGGTCCTTTGTGATGAATTTTCGCTCTGGTATCAACTTCCTCTCGGGCCACCATTCTCGGAACTTGTGAAAGGCTGGTTCACTCACAAACCTGTCTTTCCATGCTTCCGATTTTCTTGTTCTCTCCACTCCTCCTACTTGGGGCTCACCCCCTCCCTCTTCTTCTATGGAGTGCTCACCGGATAGTGAAGCTGTAGGTGAGGTAGAATATTCATTGTCACTGCCCGCAGCTGAGCCCTGAGACGACTCAGAAGACCTTTGTGCTGATGCTTGGGTAGTAGGGGAGCCCGAAGGTGAATCTCTTAATCTCATCCTTTCCGGAAATTCAGGGACATACTCTGGCACAGAGTCTGCATCAGATGCCTCCTGTGAGGGAATATACTCACTTCCCGAATGGGAAAAAGCTCTATCCATGGCCTTTATTGTCTTCCTGGTAGCTTTGATAGCTTGCCGGACTTGGGGAGTCAGTTAGATTATTCCCTTTCCTCTCCCCCGGGAGGACTCTTCTCTTCCCTGTTGTTTTCTACCACCGCCACGTGATTGAACCATTGTCTGCAAGTGGAATTCAGTTTAAGTTTGTTAGTATCACAGCATTAGATGAATCAGTGAAGAATAAGGTTGCATGTAGTTGAAGGCAGACTTGCAGAATATGCAGACGGCGGACCGCACAAAATGAAGTGCGGCCGCAAAGAAGATACCGTGGACCGCACAAAATGCACCGTTGTCCGCACTGAGGTGGGGTTCAGACTACCCATTCTCTAAAGAAGGTCATCGCGGATCGCACAAAATGGTGTTGCGGTCCGCATTGAGGCACCGCGGACCGCACAAAATGCATTGCGGTCTGCACTGAGGTGGGGTTCAGACTACCCATTCTCTGAAGAAGTCCACCGCGGACCACACAAAATGGTGTTGTGGTCCGCATTGAGGCACCGCGGACCGCACAAAATCCATCTCGACCGCGGTCCTTACCTAGTAACCTCTCTGAATTCAACCCATCGCGGTCCGCACAAAAAATAGCATTACGGACTGCGGTGAGCAATGAACAGTAACACTATCCTAGGGTTTCAAAATTGCGTCCCAATTTGAGCCTAAAATCACATATTATTGATCCCCTAGGTGTTTAATCAGTGTTTTTAAACTACTTAGTCCTAATTTAACTACTATTAAACAAACCCTAGCATTGATTGAAAGAAAAGGGAAGAAAGAGAAGAAAAACAACTATTTAAAAAGAAAATAACAAAGTTAACCAAATAAGAAAACAAAATTAAAATTACCAGATGTGAGATGCAGTGTAGATGAATGAGATGTAGCAGGTGAAGTCAAGAAGTAGGAGTGATGAAAAGTGTTTTTGTCTATTAAGTGTGCAGAAAGTGAAAAGTTTGAAATGAAGGCCTCAAAAGCCAAGGACAATGAGAAGACATCCATTGCGGACCGTAAGAATTGCAATGCGGCCGCAGTGGTCCACCGCGGTCCGCACAAAATGCATTGCGGCTGCGGTTGCAAACTTCAGAGAGCCCTTTTTCACTGTTAAATCACCATGCGGACCGCATTGGAATGTTTCCCCCGCACTAAGGCCTTTGCGGCCGCACAAAATGCAATGCGGCCGTAGTGCAAACTTCAGAGAGCTCATATTTTTTTCAACTTAGTCCTGCACTGCATCAAAATAATCCTACAACATCCCACAACCAGTTAGTCAAAAAAGAAAATCCTATACTACAAAGAAAATCAAAGAAAAACAAAAATAAAGACACATGGGTTGCCTCCAAAGAAGCGCCTGATTTAACGTCGCGGCACGACACATGTTACCAAGTTCAAAGGAATTTCATCAAAGCCACCACGTGGTGTGATGACCCAAAACGTCATCCAAAATTAATTTAGCTAAATCTGTGTTCCGAGGCCCCAAAAGCCTCCGTTAATCTCACATCGGTATGCGTGTGTAGCCCGGACGTGTAGCCGGGAAGCTTTGATGTGAAAGCTAGATGAAAAGTTTATTTTTATAATAATTAATTGATTAAAGTTGACTTTGGTAAACATTCTTGGTAATCGTACCCGTACCCGATATTTGACGGTCCCGGAGGGTCCGTAGGAAAATATGGGACTTGGGCGTATGCCCGGAATCAAATTTCGAGGTCCCAAGCCCGAGAAATGAATTTTTAAAGAAAATTGTTTTTTAAAAATAATTAAGGATTTTGAAAATGAATATTAATGTGAAAACCGTGTTACCGGGCCCGTATTATGGTTCCGAAGCCCGAAACAAGTTTAATATATGTTATGTGAGTTATCTGTGAAATTTTGTGTTAAACGGACTTAAAATGAAGTGTTTCGGATATAAATCGGAATAGTTAAGCCTTATGAAGTCTTAAGAAAATTCTATTAGTTTTGAGTTTTAATTCCTTGTTTTTGATGATATTGTGGTGATTTAAATGCTTGAATAAGTCCGTAGGATGATTTGGGAGTCGTGTGTGTCATTGGGTTTGAGGTTCCGAGTGCTCGGGTGAGTTTCGGGTAAGTTCTGGGATGTTTTTAGGCTTAAAATATAGTTGTTGGAGGTCACAGAACTCGCCCCCTGAACTTACCACCGCTGTCCGCGGTCCTATTTTCGCGGACTGCGCTAAGGGCTTCGCGGCCGCGGTCGTTTTCTCGCGGTCCGCGGTGGAGGAGCTGGAAAACAGGCTGACTTCGGAGGCCTATATCATTTGATTTACAAGGAATTTTGAGATTATTCAAAAACAACAGTTGTAGCCCTTCGTGTCTAGTTTCCAGAAATATAAAGAAATAGTAATTTGGACATCTGTAGAGAAAGTTATGGCCAACATACTAAAGCATGTCACTGCAGTCATTGTTTCTTGGTTTTCTTCAGTTCTTCTTGGTTTTCTTCAGCGCGGCCGCGGTCCATTTTTCGCTGACCGCGGTGGGGGCCTGAGGGAGGGTATAAATAGACGGAAATTTCAGTTATTTTCATTTTTCAAAGCCCTAAAATCATAAGAGGCGATTTTCCAAACACTCTTTCTTCTCCAAAACATTAGTAAGTGATTTCTAACTCATTTTCTTTACTTCTTAACTTCTTTTACAAGATTTCATCCTAGAATCTAGGCCTAAAATAATGAAAAACAAAGTAGAAGTTAGGGGTTTTGGGTAGAGTTAGAGTTTTGGGAATTTTGGGCAATTCAACCTCATTTTGGTGTCGGATTTCAAAACAAATTATATATTTGGACTCGTGGGGAAATGGGTGATCGGGTTTTGGTCCGAGCCTCATGTTTGGACCAAGTGGGCCCGGGGTCGAATTTTGATATTTTTGGAAAAATGCTAGGAAATGGGTAATTAGGCTATGGGATTGATTTATTGAGTCATTATTGATATATTTGAGTTAATTATGTCTAGATAATATCGTTTCGGAGTCGGATTCTAAAGGAAAGGCGGTGTTAGAGGCTTGATTGCTATGTTTTTGGACCCGAGGTAAGTGTCTTGCCTAACTTTGGTGAGGGAATAGGTATTGTGTTCTATGTGTTAAGTGTTTATCATGTTCAATGCATATGTGAGATGACGAGTACCTATGCATTGTGTGTCAAGCATGCCCGTGAGTCTATTTTTGATGAAAATCTTATTATTACTTCCATGTTCATCATAATATGAATTTGTCTCGGAAGTTGAATATTGTGAAATCTCTGGGTGATGAACTCATGATGTATTGGTTCGATTGAGAACTCAATTGTAAAGGATATATTTGAAATGATTGGTTATAGCTGAGACCCTTGCCGGGCAATTGTTTTGATATTGACTGATACTTTCCTCTTGCCGGGTGATTTTGAGTTATATTTCCACTATGCTGCATTCCTTGCCATTTATATTGTCATTGTTTTGGTGAGGAAGAGTGTAAAGCACGAAAGGTGATGTCGTGCCATGATTTACATTGATTATATCATAATTTGCATAGTGAGGAAGAGAGTAAAAGCACGAAGGGTGATGTCGTGCCATGATCTACATTGATTACATTGACATACATAATACATTGCATCGTGAGGAAGAGAGTAAAAACACGAAGGGTGATGTCGTGCCATGATTTACATTGATTACATCATAATTTGCATAGTGAGGAAGAGAGTAAAATCACGAAGGGTGATGGCCTGCCATGATTTACATTGATTACATCATAATTTGCATAGTGAGGAGGAGAGTAAAAGCACGAAGGGTGATGTCGTGCTATGATTTACATTGATTACATTGACATACATAATACATTGCATTGTGAGAAAGAGAGTAAAAGCACGAAGAGTGATGTCGTGCCATGTTTCATGATTATTTCACATCGTACATCGCATTGTGAGGAAGAGAGTAAAATCACGAAGGGTGATGTCGTGCCATTATTTACATTTCTGGAATTTACACTGGTTTCCTTAGCATTCATTTGTTAAATTGCCTTTTCTTATCTGCTCTTTATGCTCATTTAACTGCTCTATCTCATTTGTTCCCCTTTAACTGCTCTCGTATCCCCATACTTGTTTGTCTATCTCTTGCCTTGTTTTTCCATGCTTTGGGTTGTAGAATAGGACAGGTTAACGTTGTTGCTATGTCTAGCCTCGTCACTACTTTGGCCGAGGTTAGGCTCGGCATTTACTCAGTACATGGGGTCGGTTGTACTGATACTAGACTGCACTTCTTAATGTTGTGCAGATCCCGCACTCGGACCCGGTGGGCAACGTTGAGGAAGTCTCCTTCAGTCCACCCCAGAGGCTTCAAGGTATACCCACTGGCGTTCGTGGGCCTTGGCGTCTCTTCTATCCTTAGATATCATGTTGTCTTGTCCTTTCTCTAGTTTTCCAAGACAATTATGTATCTTCTTTCAGACTTTGTATTTAGCATTCTATAGATAGTTCGTGAGTTGTGACTCCCGGTTTTGGGGCTTACACGACATTTTTATTTACTATTCCACTTAGCTTTGAGGCATTTATCTATTTTCCCGTGTTAAGGATTGTAAAGTGTGTTCCGTTAATTCTGTTAAATTGGTGTTTTGATGTTAGATTAACTGTACACGTTGGCTTGTCTAGCGGGTTCAACATTAGACGCAGTCACGGCCTGAAGGTGGTATTTTGGGCTGTGACAAGTTGGTATCAGAGCTCTAGGTTGCTTAGGTCTCACAACTCACGGACAACTTGGTAGAGTCTGAGGGATCGGTACGGTGACGTCTGTATTTATCCCCCAGAGGCTGCAAAGTTAGGATAACTCCACATTTCTTCGTCTGTGTCGTGCTATATGAATTTTGAGTACTGATTGAGTTTCTATTCTATTCTCTCGCAGATGGCGAGGACGCGTGCTTCCCTTGGTTCCGCTGAGCATCCCGACACTCCTGCTACAGCTCCTACGAGGGGTCGAGGTCGAGGACGAGGCCGTGCTAGAGGCCGAGGCCGGGGCTGGGCTCAGCCTAGAGCAGCAGCCCCAGTGGAGGATCCTCAAGTCGAGTCTGACGAGGAGGTCCCAGTTCCGGCAGTCCCAGTTGGACCAGCGCATGTCCCAGAGGGGTTCATAGCTACCCCAGTGCTTCAGGACGCTCTTGTCCGTCTGGTAGGACTCATGGAGAGTGTAGCACAGGAAGGTCTTCTTCCTACTGCACCAGTCGTCTCTCAAGCTGGGGGAGGTACCTAGACTCCTGCCACTCGCACGCCAGAGCAGCTAGCTCCACAGTTTCAGACTCTGGCACCTCAGCCAGCCGGAGTAGCACAACCTAGTATTGCAGCACCGGTAGTTGAGGGAGAGGCTATGTCAGCGGATGCTTTGTGGAGATTGGACAGGTTCACCAAGTTATTCACTGCTACATTTACTGGTGCGCCATCAGAGGACCCCCAAGACTATTTGGACAGCTGCCACGAGGTTCTTCGGAACATGGGCATAGTGGAGTCCAACGGAGTTGATTTCGCTACTTTTCGGTCATCTGGCGCAGCCAAGACTTGGTGGAGAGACTATTTCTTAGCTAGACCAGTTGGGTCAGCACTCTTGACTTGGGCTCAGTTCACAGAGGTATTTTTGGGGAAGTTCCTTCCCATTACTTAGAGAGAGGATCTCCGGAGGCAGTTCGAGCGTCTCCAGCAGGGTTCTATGACAGCCACCCAGTATGAAACCAGATTCATCACCTTAGCTAGGCATGCATTGATGATACTCCCCACTGATCGGGAGAGGGTTCGGAGATTTATTGAGGGATTGTCCCAGCCTATCAGACTCCAAATGGCTAGAGAGTCAGGTATAGACATTTCCTTTCAGGCTGTGGCCGATGTGGCCAGGAGGATTGAGATGATTATATCCCAGGGTGGAGGTCAGGGGGCTGACAAGAGGCCCCGTCATTTTGGTAGATTCAGTGGAGCCTAAACTAGAGGCAGGGATTCTGTCGGCAGAGGTCATCCTCCCCGACATTTCCAGTCAGCACTTCAGGTTTCTCATCGTGCACCGTCAGCTCCAGTTAGTGCACCACCAGCAACCATCAGTGCGCAGCCACTTCAGAGTTATCAGGGTGGTTATCAGGGTCGTCAGGGACAATTCCAAAGTCCCCAGCCATATCAGCAGAGGCCGTGTTATTCCTATGGTGTTCTGGGGCACATTGCCAGGTATTGTCCTCGAGCTTCTAGTGGTCCCCCGTATCAGGACTCTCGTGCCATGGTTCCAGTATCAGGTGCACCCCCGCCCCCTCAACCAGCTAGGGGTGGTCGTGGTGCCAGAGGAGGAGGACATGTTCATAGAGGTGGAGCTCAGGCCACGAGAGGTAGAGGTCAGCTTGCAGCAGGTAGGCCCAGGGATGTCCAGATTGGAGGGGCTCCGCCTCGTTGTTATGCTATTCCTGCCAGACCTGAGGCTGAGGCCTCCGATGCAGTTATCACAGGTACGGTCTCAGTTTGCAGCCGAGATGCTTCGGTGTTATTTGATCCGGGTTCTACTTTCTCCTATGTGTCCTCATATTTTGCCCCTTATTTGAGCATGCCTCGTGATTCTTTGAGTACTTCTGTGTATGTGTCTACCCCGGTGGGTGATTCTATTGTGGTAGATTGAGTCTACCATTCTTGCTTAGTTGTTATTGGGAGTTTTGAGACTCGGGTAGATTTATTGCTTCTTGATATGGTAGACTTTGATGTGATATTGGGTATGGACTGGTTATCTCCCTATCATGCTTTTTTGGACTGTCATGCCAAGACAGTGATCTTAGCCTTGCCTGGAGTACCTCGTTTAGAGTGGAGAGGGATTCCTAGTCATTCTTCTAGTAGGTTTATTTCTTATATGAAGGCTCGGCGCATGGTCGAGAAGGGTTGTTTGGCCTATTTGTCCTATGTTCGTGATTCTAGTGCCGAGGTTCCTTCTATAGAGTCTGTGCCCGTGGTTCGTGAGTTTCCAGAGGTATTCCCTGCTGACCTGCCGGGTATGCCACCCGACAGGGATATTGACTTCTGTATTGAATTAGATGAGGGCACTCAGCCACTTTCTACTCCCCCGTATCGTATGGCTCTGCCAGAGTTGAAGGAATTAAAGGAACAATTACAGGATTTGTTGGATAAAGGCTTCATCAGGCCTAGTGTTTCTCCTTGGGGTGCTCCCGTGTTGTTCGTGAAGAAGAAAGATGGCTCTATGAGGATATGCATTGACTACCGGCAGTTGAATAAGGTTACTATCAAGAACAAGTATCCTTTGTCGAGGATTGATGACATATTTGATCAGCTTCAGGGTGCTTCAGTGTTCTCTAAGATAGACTTGAGATCTGGTTACCATCAGCTGAGGATCAGGGCGTCTGATGTGCCTAAGACGGATTTTTGGACTTGTTATGGGCATTATGAGTTTTTGGTTATATCGTTTGGGTTGACTAATGCCCCCGCTACTTTTATGGAGTTGATGAATCGGGTATTCAGGCCTTATTTGGACTCATTCGTGATCATGTTTATAGATGATATCTTGATTTATTCCCGTAGTCGAGAGGAGCATGAGCAGCATCTTCGGGTTGTTCTCCAGACTCTGAGAGATCGACAGTTGTACGCCAAGTTTTCTAAGTGCGAGTTCTGGTTGAGTTCTGTGGCATTCTTGGGCCACGTTGTGTCGGTAGAGGGCATTCAGGTGGATCCAAAGAAGGTTTCAGTAGTTAGAGATTGGCCTAGTCCCACTTCAGCCATAGAGATTCGGATCTTCTTAGGCCTAGCAGGCTATTATCGCCGGTTCGTGGAGGGGTTTTCATCTATAGCATCCCCGATGACCAAGTTGACACAGAAAGGAATTCAGTTCAGATGGTCCGAGGAGTGTGAGGCGAGCTTTCAGAAGCTCAAGACAGCATTGACCACAGCACCAGTGTTGGTATTGCACACAGGTTCAGATCCGTATACCGTGTATTGTGATGTGTCACGGGTTGGGCTCGGTGCGGTATTGATGCAGGATGGCAAGGTCATAGCCTATGCATCTCGTCAGTTGAAGATACACGAGAAGAATTACCCAGTTCACGACTTGGAGCTTGCAGCTATTGTTCATGCCTTGAAGATTTGGAGGCACTATTTGTATGGGGTACCGTGTGAGGTATTCACTTATCACAAGAGTTTGCAATACTTGTTTAAGCAAAAGGAGTTGAATATGAGGCAGAGAAGGTGGTTAGAGTTGCTGAAGGATTATGATATTACTATTCTCTATCATCCGGGGAAGGCCAATGTGGTGGCCGGTGCTTTGAGCCGGAAGTCAGTTAGCATGGGTAGTCTTGCCTATTTATCAGTTGGAGAGTGACATCTTGCTTTGGATGTTCAGGCGTTAGCCAACCAATTTGTGAGGTTGGAGGTTTTTGAGGGTGGTAGTGTTTTGGCCCATACCGTCGCTCGTTCTTCATTGTATGATCGTATTCGTTCCAGGCAGTATGATGATTGTTGTTTATGTGCTCTTAGAGATACGGATCGGCACGAACGTACCAAGCAGGTCACAGTTGATGCCGAGGGAGTTTTGAGAATGCAGGGTCGTATTTGTGTACCCGGTGTGGATGGCATTCGTGAGTTGATACTACAGGAGGTCCATAGTTCTTGGTATTCCATTCATCCGGGAGCCGCAAAGATGTACCAGGACTTGTGGCAGCATTATTGGTGGCGTAGGATGAAGAAGGATATTGTAGCTTATGTAGCTCGGTGCTTGAATTGTCAACAGGTTAAGTATGAGCACCAGAGACCCGGTGGTTTGATGCAGCAGATTCAGCTTCCCGCGTAGAAGTGGGAGCGTATCACTATGGATTTTGTAGCTGGGCTTCCACGGACTCAGAGGATGGTTGATACAGTATGGGTTATTGTGGATAGGTTGACCAAGTCAGCACATTTCATTCCTGTGTCGGTTTCGTATTCAACGGAGAAGTTGGCAAAGATCTATATGAGAGAGATTGTCAGATTGCATGGTGTGCCCCTATCCATTATATCAGACCGAGGTACTCAGTTTACCTCCCATTTCTGGAGAGTATTTCAGCGAGAGTTGGGCACACAGATTGAGTTGAGCACAGCATTTTATCCTCAGACGGACAGACAGTCCGAGCGTACTATTCATATTTTGGAGGATATGTTGCGAGCATGTGTCATCGACTTTGGTGGATCATGGGATCAGTTCTTTCCCTTAGAGGACTTTGCCTACAACAATAGTTATCAGTCGAGCATCCAGATGGCTCCTTATGAGGCGTTGTATGGTAGGCGATGTCGGTCTCCAGTCGGATGGTTTGAGCCGGGAGAGGCTAGGTTATTGGGTTCTGAGTTAATCCAGGACGCCTTGGACAAGTTGAAGATTATTCAGGATAGACTTCGTACAGCTTAGTCCAGGAAAAAGAGTTATGCGGACCGCCGAGTTCGATATTTGGCTTTCATGATAGGAGACCAGGTGTTTCTTCGGGTGTCGCCTATGAAGGGCGTGATGAGATTCGGAAAGAAGGGCAAGTTGAGCCCTATGTACATTGTTCCATTTGAGATTTTGGACAAGGTGGGAGAGGTGGCCTACAGACTTGCCTTGCCACCGCATTTATCACCCGTGCATCCAGTGTTTCATGTATCTATGCTCCGGAAGTACATTGTAGATCCTTCTCATGTTCTTGACTTCAGTGGTGTCCAGTTGGACAAGGATTTGACTTATGAGGAGGAGCCGATAGCCATATTAGCTAGGCAGGTTCGTCAGTTGAGATTGAAGAGTTATCCTTCAGTCTATGTTCAGTGGAGAGGTCAGTCTGCCGAGGAAGCTACTTGGGAGTCCGAGTCCGATATGAGGAGTCGTTATCCCCATCTTTTCTCAGACTCAAGTACATTTCTATGTCCGTTCGAGGACGAACGTTTGTTTTAGAGGTGGAGATTGTGATGACCCAAAAGTTCATCCTAAGTTAATTTAGCTAATTCTGTGTTCCGAGGCCACGAAAGCCTCCGTTAATATCACCTCGGTATGCGTGCGTAGCCCGGGCGTGTAGCCGGGAAGCTTTGATGTGAAAGCAAGATGAAAAGTTGATTTTTATAATGATTAATTGATTAAAGTTGACTTTGGTCAACATTCTTGGTAAACGGATACGGACCCGATATTTGACGGTCCCGGAGGGTCCGTAGGAAAATATGGGACTTAGGCGTATGCCCGGAATCGAATTTCGAAGTCCCAAGCCCGAGAAATGAATTTTTAAAGAAAAGTATTTTCTGAAAATAATTAAGGATTTTGAAAATGAATATTAATGTGAAAACCGTGTTACCGGGCCCGTATTATGGTTCTGGAGCCCGGAACAAGTTTAATATATGTTATGTGAGTTATCTGTGAAATTTGGTGTTAAACGGACTTAAAATGAAGTGTTTCGGATATAAATCGGAATAGTTAAGCCTTATGAAGTTTTAAGAAAATTCTATGAGTTTTGAGGTTTAATTCCTTGTTTTTGATGATATTTTGGTGATTTAAATGCTTGAATAAGTCTGTAGGATGATTTGGGAGTCGTGTGTGTCATTGGGTTTGAGGTTCCGAGGGTTCGGGTGAGTTTCGGGTAGGTCCCGGGATATTTTTAGGTTTAAAATATAGTTGTTGGAGGTCATAGGACTCGACCCCTGAACTTACCACCGCTGTCCGCGGTCCTATTTTCGCGGACCGCGCTTAGGGCTTCACGGCCGCGGTCGTTTTCTCGCGGTCCGCGGTGGAGGAGCTGGAAAACTGGCCGACTTTGGAGGCCTATATCATTTGATTTACAAGAAATTTTGAGATGATTCAAAAATAAAAGTTGTAGCCCTTCGTGTCTAGTTTCAGAAATATAAAGAAATAGTAAATTTGGACATCTGTAGAGAAAGTTATGACCAACATACTAAAGCAAGTCACTGCAGTCATTGTTTCTTGGTTTTCTTCAGTTCTTCTTGGTTTTCTTCAGCGCGGCCGCGGTCCATTTTTTGCTGACCGCGGTGGGGACCTAGGGGGGGTATAAATAGACGGGAATTTCAGTTATTTTCACTTTTCAAAGCCCTAAAATCATAAGAGGCGATTTTCCAAACACTCTTTCTTCTCAAAAACATTAGCAAGTGATTTCTAACTCATTTTTTTTACTTCTTAACTTCTTTTTACAAGATTTCATCCTAGAATCTAGTCCTAAAATCATGAAAAACAAAGTAGAGGTTAGGGGTGTTGGGTAGAGTTAGGGTTTTAGGAATTTTTGGCAATTCAACCTCATTTTGGGGTCGGATTTCAAAACAAATTATATATTTGGACTCGTGGGGAAATGGGTGATCGGGTTTTGGTCCGAGCCTCGTGTTTGGACCAAGCGGGCCCGTGGTCGAATTTTGGTATTTTTGGAAGAATGCTAGGAAATGGGTAATTAGGCTACGGGATTGATTTATTGAGTCATTATTGATATACTTGAGTTAATTATGTGTAGATAATATCGTTTCGAAGTCGGATTCTAAAGGAAAGGCGGTGTTAGAGGCTTGATTGCTATTTTTATTTTTTTAATAAGTATAAAAATAAAGTAACTTTTTTATATATAACGTGGCAATTATCCGCGTTATATATGTATAGCGCATGAATTAACTGTGTTATATATATAACGTATAAAATCACTATGTTATACACGAAACGTTGGCTGGTCCACTGGTTTAAGGGTAGTTATTAAGATGGTTTTGTCCTTGAGGTACAAGGTTCAAACCCCTACACCAATATTCTTGTATTTTCCTATTTCTTTTTCTTTTTTTTTTCTTTTCATTATTTGGTTTAAGTGTTTAGATATAAATATTTTAATAGAGAAGCCTTTTATTATTTCTTTAAAAAATCAACCAATACTTATAATAGTTGTTATTTTGTGTTATACGTAAAATAAAATTATTATTTTTCCTTTTATTTTCAAATTAGAATTATGAGTTTTATTTTATAGTTAAAATTTCCATAAGAGAATAATATATATAGCTTAATCTATTGGTTGAATTATTTTATTTTTTGATATCTTTCTTTCTAAATTTAGTTAGCAAATATATATTATTCAATAGATAAGAAAAGAATACAATTCAAAAAATAGAAAAATATCTGGACATCTGTTGACATCCAATTTTGTCCCTCATTTTTTCCAAATTGTTTACTTGAGCTTCTAATATCGTTAATGATGTAAGAATATTTAATTTGTTATTTTTAGTACAATTTAGACGACTTCTTATTATTATTATTATTATTATTATTATTATTATTATTATTATTATTGTTGTTGTTGTTGTTGTTGTTGTTGTTGTTAATTACTATTATTAATTGCTATTATTACTATTGTTGTAGATGCTATCGCTCGAATTATTCAAAATTAATCAATCAATGATATTTTCTTTGCAAATGTCTCTCTCTTATTGCATTAATCATACTCATATTTATAAAATATTTTTATTTATTTATATATTAGTTGCATGCTCATTTTATAGCGGTTACATACTAAAACAGATTTTGCCATTTTAATTCATAATAATTTTACTTGAGCACTATAAAACTATCTACTATAAAAAAAATCATTGTTAGACATGTCAAACAACTTATTATTATTATTATTAGAAGTCCAAGAGCTTGAGAACTAAGCCCATTTTAAGTCATTCTTACCCACAAGAGAAGTCCAAATCTTTCAACTCACTTAGCCCAACTGTAGAGCCCAAATCCGATTTTTATATGGATTCATACATTTAATTAAGCGATGACATTTCTCTGCAAATTTCAAGACAAACTTTGGCCCCTTTCCCCTTCCTCTCCATCGTCTCTTTCACGCTCTGCCGTGGCAGAGCATTTTTTTGGAATTTTTCCCCAATTTTTGCTAAGTCTTGACATTCACTCTTTCACAACAGAGCATATCCTACCATTTGGGTGAAAGATCTTAAGCAAATCCCTGAAAGCTCAGGCCTTTGACCAAGGAATCTCATGTTTTCTTTTGATTTCTGCTGAGCTCTTCAAAAGGTAACGTTCGGATCTCAATGTTCAATTTTTGAACCATAATCCCGCCCAAATCAGCCCTTGAGGAACCCTAGAATTTCTCTATAAATTCTTGCAATCCATTCTAGTTTTGAAAAGCTTCAACCTCCTATTTACTCCAAAAAAACTTGGAGGAGTTGGCTGCCCCCCCCCCCCCCCCCCCCC
>ML260643.1:0-37326 GCA_005239495.1 Nicotiana undulata | reverse complement strand
ATTGGAGTTGGAGTAGGGAAACGCCTGAAAACATAGATGACAAAAAGAACATTTTGGCTCTATATAACAAATTTGTTTGGCGGCAGATAGATATTTATAGACCGTGTATAAGATTTCAAATAAATGGCTACTTAAACTCTGATACGTTATTGAGGTTTTAAACCTTTTTTCCCCTTTTTTCTTTGGCGTGCTCTAAGTTTCTTAAGAACATTCTCATTATGATTCAAATAATTCAAAGAAAAATAGTTGTAATTTTTAAGATCCATGTTAGTTCTTTCACTTATAATATTATCAACCACTTTTTGTCCATTTACATGCTTGTATTTTGTGATTAAAAAATTAAATATTTTATTATTATTTCAAGAGATAAAATAATAAAGAAAGCACAACATCAATAAAGTAGAGACGTTGCTTTTATGGGTTGGCTTTTATTCTCTCCAATATTGATATCCATATCAGGTGCCTTGCTTAATTTACCCTCTTAGCTAAGATGTAGAACCTTTTTCATTTAATTTCTTTGCTCGTAAATTTTTTAATGATACAGGGAGGAAAACAAAAACAAGTTAACTTTTTTGTTTAGAATAGGAGGAGGAAGGAAGAGCAAAGTTCTAGACAATCAATTTTCACCGTCATATTATTACTTTGCTTTACAATACAATCATATGTCTCTATATATGATTATACTATTAAATTTCATCTAAATATACATTTTAGTTTAACAAGTTATGCTATCACATATAACGGTACTATTTATTTCACATTTTTCTAATTGAGCTTGATCTTTTTAACGTTAATGGTTTTAAAGACCAAAGTTGAAAGTTGAAAGACGAAAATAACCCTATAAAGCTGAATTACTTTAATACTCTTAAAAATAAATAAATTACCCATTAAAAGTTGAGTGACAATTTTTGCTCTTTTCTAAAACATTATTCCTATTATTGTTTTGTGTCAAATACCTACAACGACTCATAAATATGTACTGCATACTACAATAAACCAAGTAAATGAAAAGACAATTCCGTAAAGATAGGTAAAATGAACTGACTAAATCATCATAAAGTTGTAACTGCTGCACCCTTTTCATTTCTTGGTAAAGTTGTAGTATTACAATTTTTTACTTAGAATTTCTTCAATGCAATCTCTCTAAAGTCGGGTACTATTTATTTTCTGTTACTTTTAGGAGTGTTTTGCTAATGCCATACCTTTTTTATTTCATTTACTCGTTCTTTCCAGTCATTTTTTATGCATGATAGTTTGAATTATGTTTTGTACTAATTGTCTAATCTGGATAATATTTCTTGATTTATTTTTAAGTAAATTGAATATATTTGTTTATGAAGATTTTTTGCTATGATAGAGTCTTTCATTTAATTATATGATTCTTAACCTTTGTTGCTGGAATTTTAATTCCGTCTTTGTTATTATTTTTGGATGATTATATATAAAAATGATACTTTTCCTAAGAGCAAGTTTGATACTTGTGATATTAATTAGAAGAAACTATTTGAATTGCATTACAGAACTGGAAACCAATTCATTTTCGTAGTGTAAAAATTAATCATAGAAATCGTCCAAAGTTTTGCTAGGAGCCTTGTTTGCTGCTGACTTTTAATGTGTTTATTTACTTTTTCATGCAATGTTTGTTTTTCAGTTAAACAAAAAGGAAATATTTCTTTACCTAGTGAGTTAAAAATGAAAAAGTCCCCAACCGAATAAAAAGAACTAATATAATTATTTAATGAAAACTTATGTTCACGTTGACCTTTAGTATGAGCTGACAGATTAGTCATACACAATTTAGTTAAATTTTCTCTCAACAGTTGTTGGTCATTCTAATTATAAATCAAGCTCTCTTATGTAAGTGTGTTCTTAATTGATTTGTTATATGTAATTTACTCAAACAATCTGTGCCTTTCCTTTTTAATTTTCAATGAGTCTTTCATTTAGTGAGTTATTTTTTTTTCTATGTTCATTTTTTTCTCTTTTCTAGATCCTGAGTATTTTTCTCTATTTTATTGAACATTAATTTTTTACTCTTGGAAAAGCTGAAGCTTACACTGACGATGATAAAACTAGCTAAACTACGAGTAGCAACACATATATTTTTGTCAAATTGATTTTCTCCTATCGGTTTTTCCAACTGTAATAGATCTTCAGTTTGCTCTTATTAGAATTCGCTCCTTCTTATTTTTTCTTGTTTTCTGGCCTTCAAAATGATTGTTGAAGGTGCAGACCTAATATAGAGACAAATGACATTAATTTTTTTTGTCAAAATTCATTTATTTAAACAATGAATTAATTTGGATTTGAACTCTACGAGAAATTTGATTAGGTGTTCCACGTTCCTTTGATATTGTATATTGACGTCTTAAATATACAAAGACGAAATTATGATGCCCCAAAGGGCCATTTTAAGAATTTAGACCCAATTCTAGGTTTATTATCCATAAAAAGACTAATTTTAAATATATTAATTTGCGTGCGCAGTCTGGGCGTGAAACCGAAAAGCTTTTATGTTAGAATATGAGAAATAGTAATTTCTAGAGTTAAAAATTTGATTATAGTTAACTTTGGTCAACATTTTAAGTAAACGGACCCGGATTTGTGTTCCGACGATCCCAGGAGGTCCGCATTAAAATATGAAACTCGGGCGTATGCACGGAAATGAATTCTGAGGTCCCAAGCCTTAGAAATCAATTTTTGAAAGAAATTATTTTTCTGAAATATTTAGGAAATAAAGAAAAGAATTAATGTTTGAAATTATTGGTATCAGGCCCGTATTTTGGTTCCGGAGCCCGATACAGATATTTTATGATATTTAGGCCTTGCCTGTAAGATTTGGTGAAAAACGAAGTTCGTTTGACGTGATTCGGACATCCGGTTGAAAAATTATAAATTATAAGTGTTCTTGAGGAAAATAATGAGTTTAGAGGTTTAATTCATAGTTTTACATGTTATTTTTATGATTTGATCGCACGAGCAAGTCCGTATGATGCTTTTGGACTTGCGTGCATGTTTGGTTTAGAGCCCTGATGTGATGACCCAAAAGGTCATCCCGTGTAATTTTAATTAAAATTGTGTTCCGAGGTCCTGAAAGCCTCCTTTAATCTCACCTCGATGTGCGTGCGCATCCCGGACGCGTAGCTGGGAAGCCTTAATGTGAAAAATTGATAAAATATTGAATTTACAATAATTAATTAAATAAAGTTGACTTTGGTCTACATTTTCGGTAAACGCACCCGAACCCCTGATTTGACGGTTCCGGAGGGTCCGTAGGAAAATATGGGACTTGGGCGTATGCCCAGAATCGAATTCCGAAGTCCCAAATTCGAGAAATGAATTTGTAAAGAAAATTATTTTCTAAAAAATATAAAGGCTTTTGAAAATGAACTTTGATGTGAAACCTGTGTTACCGGGCCCATATTATAGTTCCGGAGCCCGAAACAAATTAAAATATATCTTATGTGATTTATCTGTGAAATTTGGTAAGAAGTGGACTCAGTTTGATATGATTCAGACTGAAAATGGAAATTTGAAAGTTAATGAAGTTTGGAGAATTTTTATAAATTTTGAGGCTTAATTCAGAGTTTATGATGTTATTTTGGTGTTTTGATTACTCGAATAAGTTCGTAGGATGTTTTTGAGGTTGTGTGTATACTTGATTTTGAACCCCGAGGGCTCGGGTGAGTTTCGGATAGGTGTCGGGGTGCAAATCTTAGGAAAAATCTGATGTTTTTGAGTTGTTGCTGGTGTCCAGGGATTTACCCTATGTGAACGCACTCAAGGGAGTGCGAACGCATAGGGTAATTGAGGGTTGGGGGTCAGGGTAGTTTTTGGTCAGTGCGAACGCACCCTGAAGGATGCGATCGCGGAGTGGGCGCCAGGGTATTCTATGCGAATGCACCATGCCAGGTGCGAACACGAAAGGGTAGTTGGGGTATACTGTGCGAACGCGGGGGTAGGGACGCGAATGCACAGGTATAGAGGGGTTCTGGGGGGCTGGGTAGTGCTAGGAATGTGCGAACGCGGACCTTGGCACACGAATGCATAGGTCAGACCTGCTAACCTTGTGCGAACGCGGCCAAGGGGTCGCGAATGCATAGTGTAGTTGTCCGGTGATTTTTAAAAGACCCAAAACAGAATAGTTACGGAATTTTCTCCCAATTTTCACAACCCTCCTTCTTCCCCACACACCATAGGTGATTTTGAAGAGTTGTTCCACCATAGCTTCATAGGTAAGTGAGCTTAACTCCATTTTCTTCCATTTTCATCAACAATTAATGGATTCTAGGCCTAAAATCATGGAATTTAAGGGTAGAAATTGAGGTTTTGGGTAGAATTAGGGCTTTTTGAATTTTTGAGAATTAGACCTCGTTTTGGGGTCGGATTTCTAAACAAAATATATATTCGGGCTCGTGGGGGAATAGGAGATCGGGTTTTGGACCGAACCTCATGTTTTGACCAAGCGGGCCCGGGGTTGAATTTTGAAATTTTTGGAAGAATGTTGGAAATTCTATACTTAGGCTTGGGAATTGTATTGTTTAGCCTTTATTGATATTATTGAGTCGATTATGTCTAGATACGATCGTTTTGGAGTCGAGTTCGAGAGGAAAAACGGTGATAGAGGCTTGATTTGTATTCTTGGAGTCGAGGTAAGTGTTTGACCTAACTTTAGCTTGAGGGAATAGGTGTTGAGTCGTATCTGCTATTTGTTTTTATCATGTTCAATGTATAGGTGAGGTGACGAGTACCTACATATTGTTTGTCAAGCATTATTACATGTTTTTCTTCGATATTCATTGCGTTATGAAGTAGATTTTATTTTGGAAGTTATTCAATTGTTGAAAATACTTGATAAAGGACATGTGATAAGTTATTTCCAGTTGAGGATTGTTTTTATTAAGTTATATACTTGGATGAGATTGGTTATAGATGAGTCCTTTGTCGGGACGGTAGTATTTCGGTTGTTGTTTCCCTTGCCGGGTTATTATGAATCATGTCTCATGCTGTTGAGTTCCTTGCCAAGCTGTTATTTTGTTATTGTTTGGGTGAGGAAGAGTGTAAAGCACGAAGGGTGATGCAGTGTATTCATTTCATTTATTTCATTGTGAGGAAGAGAGTAAAAGCACGAAGGGTGATGCCATGACATGATTTTACATTTAAAAGAACGAAGGAACATGCCGTGCTCTTTTATTTATTTATTGCATTGTGAGGACGAGAGTAAAAGCACGAAGGGTGATGCCGTGTACTTGTTTTGGTAAGGATAAGAGTAAATCACGAAGGGTGATGCCGTGTACATATTTGTTTGTGTTGTTACTTCCTGTTGACTTTACTCTTCTATATTGTTGCCTTGCTCGGTGATTCATTAGTGTTCTCCCTTGTTTTCCCCATTATTTGTCCCTTGTCTTGCCATACTTAATTGTTTATTTCATGTTATTCCTTGTTATACATTGTAGAACTGTACATGTCATTTGTCATTGTCGTGTCTAGCCTCGTCACTACTTCGCCGAGGTTAGGCTCGGCACTTACTTAGTACATGGGGTCGGTTGTACTGATGCTACACCTGCACTTCTTTATGTTGTGCAGATTACGGAGCTGGACCCAGTGGAAACTGATAGAGGGAATATCCTTCAGTCCACACAGGCGACACCGAGGTAGTCCCGCAGATGTTCGTGGGCCTTGGCATCACCATCTTTCTTTTCCTTTCTGTCTTATTTGTATTTCCAGACAGTTGTACTTGTTCATTTCAGACTCTTGTTGTAGAAATCTTAGAATGTCTGTGAGATTTTGTGACACCAGTTCTGGGGGTTCATGTATGGAAATTTTGTAATATTTATTACATTAAGTTGGTAACTCGTAGCTTCCGCATCCTTATTTAATTGTTCATATTTATTGTTTTTCCTTTTTATTGATGTCTTAAATAAAGAAAAATAGTAAAGTTAACCAAAACGTTGGCTTGTCTAGCAGATTCAACGCAGATTCAACGTTCGACGCCATCACGACCTGAAGGTGGGATTTCGGGTCGTGACAAGTTGGTATCAGAGCTCTAGGTTGCTTAGGTCTCACAACTCACAGACAAACTTGGTAGATTCTGAGGGATCGGTACGAAGACGTCTGTACTTATCCCCCAGAGGCTGCAAAGTTAGGAATAACTTCACATTTCTTTTTCTCTGTCGTGCAATTTGAATTCTAAATGCTAATTGAGTTTCTATTCTACTCTCTCACAGATGGCGAGAACGCGTGCTTCCTCATCTACTGATCAGCAGCCCGATCCTCCTATTGCAGATCCTACGAGGGGCCGAGGACGAGGCCGAGGCCATGCTAGAGGCCGAGGCCATGCTAGAGGCCGAGGCAGGGGCAGGGCTTAGCCTTGAGCATCAACCCCAAAAGAGGACCCATAGGTAGACTTTGACGGTGAGGTTCCTGCTCAGACGGTTCCAGTTGGACCAACTCAGGTCCCAGAGGGGTTCAATGCCACCCCGGTTCTTCAGGATGCTCTTGTCCGCCTAGTGGGACTTATGGAGAGCGTGGCTCAGTCCGGTCTTCTTCCTATTGTACCAGTCGTCTCACAGGCTGGGGGAGGGACCCAGACTCCTACTACCCGCACACCAGAGCAGCTAGCTCCTCAGTTCCAGACACCGGCACCTCAGACAGTCGGAGTAGCTCAGCCGGGTATTGTGGCACCGGCAGCGGAGGGAGCAGCTATGTCACCAAATGCTTTATGGAGACTAGATCGGTTCACCAAGTTATTCCCTACTACTTTTACTGGTGCACCATCAGAGGATCCCCAGAATTACTTGGACAGTTGTTATGAGGTTCTTCGGAACATGGGCCTTGTGGAGACCAATGGAGTTAATTTTGCCGCATTCCGTATTTCTGGTACCGCCAAGACTTGGTGGAGGGAATATTGCTTGACCAGACCAACTGGGACCTTTGACTTGGGCTCAGTTCTCTGAGTTGTTCTTGGGGAAGTTTCTTCCCGTTACTCAGAGAGAGGACTATCGGAGGCAGTTTGAGCGCCTCCAATAGGGATTTATGACATTTACTCACTACGAGACTAGGTTCATTACTCTGGCCCGACATGCTATCATGATACTCCCCACGGATCGAGAGAGGGTGAGGAGGTTTATCGAGGGGCTGGCTCAGCCTATTAGACGCCAGATGGCCAGAGAGTCAGGTACTGATATTTCATTCCAGGAGGCGGCCAATGTGGCCAGGCGTATTGAGATGGTTTTGTCACAGGGTAGTGGTAAGGGGTCTGACAAGAGACCTCGTCATTTAGGTCGATTCAGTGGTGCCTCATCTGGCGGCAGAGATTCCTTCGGCAGAGGTCATCCTCCTAGATCGTACCAGTCAGTACTTCAGGTATCCCACAATGCACCACCAGCTCCTATCAGTGCACCGCCGCTTCAGAGCTTCCAGGGTGATTATTCGGGTTGACAGGTTCAGTTCCAGAGTCAGCAGCCTTAGCAACATAAGTCTTGTTATTCTTGTAGTGTTTCAGGGCACATTGCCAGGTATTTCCCCCGAGCTTATGGTAGTTCTGAGTATCAGGGTTCTCGTTCCATGATTCCCGCACTAGTTGTACCCCCACCCCCTCAGCTAGCTAGGGGTGGAGGACGAGGTGCCAGAGGTGGAGGTCAGACTCATAGAGGTGGAGTACAGGCCACGAGAGGTAGAGGTCAGCCCGTAGTAGGTCGACCCAGAGATGTTCAGGTTGGAGGGGCTCCCCCCCGATGCTATGCTATTCCGTCCAGGCTTGAGGTTGAGGCTTCCGATGCAGTTAATATAAGTATGGTTTCAGTTTGCAGCAGAGATGCTTCATGTTTATTCGATCCGGGTTCTACATTCTCCTATGTGTCTTCATATTTTTCCCCTTATCTGAGTATGCCCCGTGATTCCCTGAGTACTTCTGTATATGTGTCTACACCGGTGGGTGATTGTATTGTGGTAGATCGAGTCTACTGTTCATGCTTAGTGGCTATTGGTGGTCTGGAGACTCAGGTAGATCTTTTGCTCCTTGATATGGTTGACTTTGATGTTATTTTGGGGATGGATTGGCTATCTCCCTATCATGCTATTCTGGACTGTCATGCCAAGACTGTGACCTTGGCCTTACCTGGAGTACCTCATTTGGAGTTGAGAGGGACTCCTAGTCATTCTTACGGTAGAGTTATTTCATATATGAACCCTCAGTGTATGGTCGAGAAGGGTTGTTCGGCCTATTTGGCCTATGTTCGTGATTCTAGTGCCGAGGTTCCTTCTATGGAGTCTGTGCCCATGGTTCGTGAGTTTCCAGAGGTATTCCTTGCTGACCTACCGGGTATGCCACCCGACAGGGATATTGATTTTTGTATTGAGGTAGCTTCGGGCACTCAACCTATTTCTACTCCGCTGTATCGT
This sequence comes from Nicotiana undulata, assembly GCA_005239495.1. NCBI lineage: Eukaryota > Viridiplantae > Streptophyta > Magnoliopsida > Solanales > Solanaceae > Nicotiana > Nicotiana undulata. The sequence continues at coordinate 28,923 of ML260643.1, read as the reverse complement.
ATGGCCCCGCCAGAGTTGAAGGAATTGAAGGAGCAGTTACAGGATTTGTTGGATAAAGGCTTCATTAGGCCTAGTGTTTCTCCTTGGGGTGCCCCAATGTTGTTTGTTAAGAAGAAAGATGGCTCAATGAGGATGTGTATTGGCTCCCGATAATTGAACAAGGTTACTATTAAGAATAAGTATCCTTTGCCGAGGATTGATGATCTATTTGACCAGTTTCAGGGTGCTACAGTTTTTTCCAAGATTGACTTGAGATCTGGTTACCATCAGCTGAGGATTAGGGCGTCTGATGTCCCTAAGACAGCCTTTCACACTCAGTACATGCATTATGAGTTCTTGGTGATGTCATTTGGGTTGACAAATGCCCCCGCTGCTTTTATGGAGTTGATGAACCGAGTGTTTAGGCCCTTTTTGGACTCGTATTTTATAGTCTTCATTGATGATATATTGATATACTCTCGCAGCCGAGAGGAGCATGAGCAGCATCTTCGAGTCGTCCTCCAGACTTTGAGGGATAGTCAGTTGTATGCCAAATTTTCTAAGTGTGAGTTCTGGTTGAATTCAATGGCATTTTTAGGTCATGTGGTGTCGGCAGAGGGTATTTAGGTGGATCCAAAGAAGATTTCAGCAGTCAGAGATTGGCCTAGGCCCACTTCAGCTACAGAGATTCGGAGTTTCTTGGGCTTAGTAGGTTATTATCGCCGATTTGTGGAGGGCTTTTCATCTATCGCAGCCCCGATGACTAGGTTGACTCAGAAGTGTGCCAGTTCAGGTGGTCAAATGAGTGTGAGGCGAGCTTTCAGAAGCTCAAAACAGCCTTGATCGCGACACCGGTGTTAGTTTTGCCTACAGGTTCAGGGCCTTATACCGTGTATTGCGATGCTTCACGGGTTGGACTTGGTGCAGTATTGATGCAGGATGGCAAGGTTATAGATTATGCTTCACGTCAGTTGAAGGTTCATGAGAAGAACTATCCAGTCCATGATTTGGAGTTAGCAGCTATTGTTCATGCGTTGAAGATTTTGAGGCATTATCTGTATGGGGTGCCATGTGAGGTGTTCACGGATCATAAGAGTTTGCAGTATCTGTTCAAGCAGAAAGAGTTGAATATGAGGCAGAGGAGATGGTTAGAGTTGTTGAAGGATTATGACATTACCATCTTATATCATCCGGGGAAGGCCAATGTGGTGGCCGATGCTTTGAGCCGAAAGTCAGCCAACATGGGTAGTCTTTCCTATCTATCAGTCGGAGAGCGACCGTTTGCGTTGGATGTTCAGGATTTGGCCAACCAGTTTATGAGATTGGAGGTTTACGATACTGGCAGTGTTTTGGCCCATACTATGGCCCGTTCTTCATTGTATGAGCGTATTCGGGCCAGCAGTATGATGATCGTCATTTATGTGTACTTAGAGATACGGTCCAGCACGGAGGTGCCAAACATGTCACATTTGATGATGAGGGAGTTCTGAGGATGCAGGGTCGTATTTGTGTACCTGATGTTGATGGTATTCGTGAGTTGATATTGAAGGAGGCCCATAGTTCCCGGTATTCCATTCATCCGGGCGTCGCAAGGATGTACCAGGAATTGTGGCAGCATTATTGGTAGTGGAGGATGAAGAAGGATATTGTAGCCTATGTAGCTCGGTGCTTGAACTGTCAGCAGGTTAAGTACGAGCACCAGAGACCCGGTGGTTTGATGCAGCAGATTGAGCTTCCCGAGTGGAAGTGGGAGAGTATTACCATGTATTTCATAGTTGGGCTCCCACGGACTCAGAGGATGTTTGATGCGGTGTGGATCATTGTGGATAGGCTGACCAAGTCAGCGCACTTCATTCCTGTATCAGTTTCGTATTCTTCAGAGAAGTTGGCAAAGATATATATAAGAGAGATTGTTCGATTGCATGGTGTGCCCGTATCCATTATATCTGATCAAGGTACTCAGTTTACGTCCCATTTATGGAAAGTATTTCAGCGTGAGTTGGGCACACGAGTTGATTTGGGCACAACGTTTCATCCTCAGACGGACGGACAATCCAAGCGTACCATTCAGATTTTGGAGGATCTGTTGCGGGCATGTGTCATTGATTTTGGAGGATCATGGGATCAGTTCTTTCCTTTAGATGAGTTTGGCTACAACAACAGTTATCAATCGAGCATTCAGATGGCTCCGTATGAGGCGTTGTATGGTAGGCGGTGTCGGTCGCCAGTTGGGTGGTTTGAGCTGGGAGAGGCTGGATTGTTGGGTTCTGAGTTAGTCCAGGATGCCTTGGACAAGGTGAAGATCATTCAGGATAAACTCCGTACAACCCAGTCCAGGCAGAAGAGTTATACGGATCGCAAAGTTCGAGATTTGGCATTTATGATAGGAGACCGGGTATTTCTTCAGGTGTCGCCCATGAAGGGCGTGATGAGGTTCGGAAAGAAGGGAAAGTTGAGCCCTAGGTACATTGGTCCATTTGAGATTCTGGATAAGGTAGGAGAAGTGGCCTACAGACTTTCTTTGCCACCGAGTTTATCAGTCGTGCACCCGGTGTTTCACGTATCTATGCTTCAAAGGTATATAGCGGATCCATCTTATGTACTTGATTTCAGTGGTGTCCAGTTGGACAAGGATTTGACTTATGAGGAGGAGCCGGTAGCCATATTAGCTCGGTAGGTTCGTCAGTTGAGATCGAAGAGTTATCCTTCAGTTCGTGTTCAGTGGAGAGGTAAGCCTATTGAGGCAGCTACCTGGGAGTCCGAGTCCGATATGCGGAGCCGATATCCCCACCTTTTCCTCGATTCAGGTACCTTTCTATGTCCGTTCGAGGAAGAACGTTTGTTTTAGAGGTGGATATTGTGATGACCCAAAAGGTCATCCCGTGTAATTTAATTAAAATTATGTTCCGAGGCCCTGAAAGCCTCCTTTAATCTCACATCGATGTGCGTGCACAGCCCAAGCGCATAGTCGGGAAGCCTTTATGTGGAAAATTTATAAAATGTTGAATTTACAATAATTAATTAAATAAAGTTGACTTTGGTCAACATTTTTGGTAAACGGACCCGGACCCGTGATTTGACGGTCCCGGAGGGTCCGTAGGAAAATATGAGACTTGGGCGTATGCCTGGAATCGAATTCCGTAGTCCCAAGTCCGAGAAATGAATTTTTAAAGAAAATTGTTTTCTAAAAAATATAAAAGCTTTTGAAAATGAACTTTGATGTGAAACCTGTGTTATCGGGCCCGTATTATAGTTCCAGAGCCCGGAACAGATTAAATATATCTTATGTGAGTTATCTGTGAAATTTGGTACGAAACGGCCTCAGTTTGATATGATTCGGACTAAAAATGAAAATTTGAAAGTTAATGAAGTTTGGAGGATTTTTATAGATTTGAGGCTTATTTCAAAGTTTATGATATTCTTTTGGTGTTTTGATTACTCGAATAAGTCCGTAGGATTTTTTTGAGGTTGTGTGATACTTGGTTTTGAACTCTGAGAGCTCGGGTGAGTTTCGGGTAGGTGTCGGGGTGCAAAACTTAGGAAAAATCTGATGTTTTTGAGCTGTTGTTGGTGTCCAGGGATTTACCCTATGCGAACGCACTCAAGGGAGTGCGAACACACATGGTAATTGAGGGCTGGGGGTCAGGGTAGCTTTTGGTCAGTGCGAACACACCCTAAAGGATGCGATCGCGGAGTGGGGGCCAGGGTATTCTATGCGAACGCACCATGCTAGGTGTGAACGCAGAGGGGTAGTTGGGGTATACTGTGCGAATGCGGGGGTAGGGACGCGAACACACAAGTATAGAGGGGTTCTGGGGGGCTGGGTAGTGCTAGGACTGTGCGAACGCGGCCCTTGGCACGCGAACGCATAGGTCAGACCTGCTAACCCTGTGCGAACGCGGCCTGGGGGTCGCGAACGCATAGTGTAATTGTCTAGTGATTTTTAAAAGACCCAAAACAGAATAGTTACGGGATTTTCTCCCAATTTTCACAACCCTCCTTCTTCCCCACACCCCATAGGCGATTTTGAAGAGATTTTCCACCATAGCTTCATAGGTAAGTGATCTTAACTCCATTTTCTTCCATTTTCATCAACAACTAATAGATTCTAGGCCTACAATCATGGAATTTAAGGGTAGAAATTGGGGTTTTGGGTAGAATTAGGACTTTTTGAATTTTTGGGAATTAGACCTCGATTTGGGGTCGGATTTCAAAACAAAATGTATATTTGGGCTCGTGGGGAAATGGGTGATCGGGTTTTGGTCCGAACCTCGTATTTTGACCAAGCGGGCCCGGGGTCGAATTTTGGAATTTTTGGAAGAATATTGGGAATTTTATAATTAGGCTTGGGAATTGTATTGTTTAGCCTTTATTGCTATTATTGAGTCAATTATGTCTAGATACGATCGTTTCAGAGTCGAGTACGAGAGGAAAAGCGGTGATAGAGGCTTGATTTGCATTCTTGGAGTCGAGGTAAGTGTTTGGCCTAACTTTAGCTTGAGGGAATAAGTGTTGAGTCGTATGTGCTACTTGTTTTTATCATGTTCAATGTATAGGTGAGGTGACGAGTACCTATATATTGTTTGTCAAGCATACCCGTGAGTCGGTTTGATGTATTACATGTTTTTCTTCGATATTCATTGCATTATGAAGTAGATTTCATTTTAGAAGTTATTCAATTGTTGAAAATACTTGATAAAGGACATGTGATAAGTTGTTTCCAGTTGAGGATTGTTTTTATTAAGTTATATACTTGGATGAGATTGGTTATAGCTGAGTCCCTTGCCGGGATGGTAGTATTTCGGTTGTTGTTTCCATTGCCGGGTTATTATGAATCATGTCTCCTGCTCTTCATTTCCTTGCCAAGCTGTTATTTTGTTATTGTTTAAGTGAGGAAGAGTGTAAAGCACGAAGGGTGATGTCGTGTATTTATTTCATTCATTGCATTGTGAGGAAGAGAGTAAAAGCACGAAGGGTGATGACGTGTACTTGTTTTGGTAAGGATGAGAGTAAAGCGCGAAGGGTGATGCCGTGTACAGATTTGTTTGTGTTGTTACTTTCTGTTGACTTTACTCTTCTATATTGTTGCCTTGCTCGGTGAATCATTAGTGTTCTCCCTTGTTTTCCCCATTATTTGTCCCCTGTCTTTCCGTACTTAATTGTTTATTTCCTGTTATTCTTTGTTATTGTCACGACCCAAAATCCCACCTACAGGCCGTGATGGCGTCTAACGGTGTACCCACTAGACCAGCCAACATTTTGATTTAATAAACTCATAAACAGTTAAAATGAACAAAATAATTAAGGCAACTGTGATTAACAATACGAAGGTTAAACAAATTTCAGAACTAGATAACAAGTCTCGAAATAATTCCTATAAGTATAACCCAGAACTGGTGTCATTAACTCACAAACAGTCTATGAGATTACTAAATACAAACGTTTGAAAAATAAATACATATAGCTGTCTTTGAACTATAGAATAAGACAGAACTGAAGGAGAAGAGTAAAAGGTGACGCCAAGGCCCACAAACGTCTGCGGGACTACCTTGATGTCGCCTGAATGGACTGAATGATACCCCCTCCGTCAATGTCCACCGGGTCCGGCTGCGTAATCTGCACAACATAAAGAGGTGCAGGTGTAGCATCAGTACAACCGACCCCATGCACTGAGTAAGTGCCGAGCCTAACCTCGGCGAAGTAGTGACGAGGCTAGGACCGACAACAATTTATACCTGTGCAAATTCTATAATATATAGGAAATAATAACGGAAATAAACAAGTAAACACAGGTACGGGGGAGAACATGGTGGGTATGAAGGGGCAACAATAACTAGAATATCTGAACAAGGTAATAATTGAAATGTAGAGATGAAGGCAGGAATTAACTACTCAGTGCAAATAAATAATCACCAAAAAGGCACGGCATGTCCCCTCGTGCATAACCTCACAATCACTCGGCACGGAATGTCCCCTCGTGCAATATATAAATACATCACTCAGCACAGAATGTCCCCTCGTGCAATAGATAATGAAAACTCAGCACGACATGTCCCCTCGTGCGATAAATAATAAGATCACTCGGCACGGAATGTCCCATCGTGCATAAATAATAATCATTCACCACGGAATTTCCCCTCATGCGATAAATAATATAAAAGCAACAATTGATATGAAAGTTTAACAATAAGACTTCTCAATGTACAGAAATAATCAACAAAATTTCTATTGTCCCGGCAAGGGACTCAGCTATAACCAATCTCACTCAGAAGTATAATTTCAACAGCAAAACCCTCAACCGAAAGTATGATCAGTAACTATCTACGTCATGAAATAACCTCAAGGTACCACTTCCAAGGTTCCCAATAATTCACAACACAGAAAATATCAAAGAACATTAAATATCTCATCAAATTCGACTCAGGGCATGCTTGGCCACAACATATAGGTACTCGTCACCTTACCTATACGTTGGACATGGAATACACATAGCAATTAAGACTCTATACCTAATCCTTCAAGCTAAGGTTAGGCCAAACACTTACCTCGGCTCAAAAAATGCAAGTCAAGCCTCAATCACCGCCTTTCCTCTCGAATCAAACTCCGAAACGATAGTATCTAGACATAATCGACATAATAACATCAATAATGACTCAATAATTCAATTCCAAAGCCTAATTATACATTTCCCATCATTCTTCCAAAAATACCAAAATTCGACCCCGGGCCCGCTTGGTCCAAACACGAGGTTCGGACAAAAACTCGATCACCCATTCCCCCCACGAGCCCGAATATACAATTTGTTTTGAAGCCCGACCCCGAAACGAGGTTGAATTCCTAAAATTTCTAAAACCCTAACTCTACCCAAAATTCCTAATTTTTACCTTTGATTTCATGTTTTTAGGCCTAGAATCTAATGATTGATGAAGGAAAATGGAAGAAATTAGAGTTAGGATTACTTACCCAAGTGGTTATAGAGGAAGAATGGCTTGGAAGTCGCCTATGGGGTTTGGAGAAGAAGAAGATGGTGAAAAATGTGAAAAATCCCGTAGTGGGTTCTGTTTTTGAACAATTAATTAACTGGGCGAAAATGGCTTACGCGATCGCGGTCATAGGGACCCGATCGCAGAGGTGTGGACTTGTAAGCTACGCGATCGCGAGGCAAGAGATGCGATCGCAGAGGAGACCAGACGCGGACCCACGCGATCGCGGACCCAAAGACGCATTCGCACTGTACAAACACTACCCAGAACCCAGCCCTACTAAGACTTATGCGATCGCGGACCTAGGGCTGCGTTCGCGTAGAGCTTAGACCCCAATGCCCCGCATTCGCACCCAGCTCCTTGCGATCGCGCAGAGAAAATCAGTCACCCCGCCCAGTTGCACATCGCGATCGCGTGCATAACCCCGCGATCGCAGTGAAGAAAAGAACTGGACACCAGATACAACAACAAAAACCAGAAATTTTCCAACACTTTTGCACCCCGACACCTACCCGAAACTCACCCGAGCCCTCGGGGCTCAAAACCAGCTATACACACGACTTCAAAATCATCCTACGGACTTATTCGAGTACTTAAATTACCAAAATAACCTCAAAAACAATGAATTAAGCTTTAAAATCTATAGAACTTTCTCAAACTTCATAAACTATCGAATTTCCCATTTTTGACCTGAAACACGTCAAACTAAGTCCGTTTCTTACCAAATTTCACGGACAACACATAATAACCATATTGAACCTGTTCCGGGCTCCGGAACCATAATACGGGCACTGTAACACAGGTTTCACATCAAAGTTCATTTTCAAGTCTTTATTATTTCCAGAAAATAATTTTCTTTAATAATTCATTTCTCGGACTTGGGACCTCAGAATTCGATTCCGGGCATACGCCTAAGTCCCATATTTTCCTACGGACCCTCTGGGACCGTCAAATCACGGGTCCGGGTCCGTTTACCAAAAATATTGACCAAAGTCAACTTTATTTTATTAATTATCATAAATTCATTTTTTATCAATTTTCCACATAAAGGCCCGGTTACGCGCTCGGGCTGTGCACGCACATCGAGGTGAGATTAACAGGCTTTTGGGGCCTCAGAACACAGTTTTAGTTAAATTTACACATGATGACCTTTTGGGTCATCACAATTATACATTGTAGAAATGTACAGGTAATTTGTCATTGTCGTGTCTAGCCTCGTCACTACTTCGCCAAGGTTAGGCTCGGCACTTACTCAGTACATGGGGTCGGTTGTACTGATGCTACACCTGTTCTTCTTTATGTTGTGCAGATTACGGAGTCGGACCCAGTGGACATTGATAGAGGGAGTATCCTTCAGTCCACACAAGCTACACCGAGGTAGTCCCGCGGACGTTCGTGGGTCTTGGCGTCACCATCTATCTTTTTCTTTCTGTCTTATTTGTATTTCCAGACAGTTGTACTTGTTCATTTCAGACTCTTGTTGTAGAAATCTTAGACTGTCCGTGAGATTTTGTGACACCAGTTCTGGGGGTTCATGTACGGAAATTTCGTAATATTTATTATATTAAGTTGGTAACTCGTAGCTTCCGCATCCTTATTTAATTGTTCATATTTATTGTTTTTCTTTTTTATTGATGTCTTAAATAAAGAAAAATAGTAAAGTTAACCAAAACGTTGGCTTGTCTAGCGGGTTCAACGTTAGACGCCATCACGGCCTGAAGGTGGGATTTCGGGTCGTGACACCTGAGGGCTCGGGTGAGTTTCAAATAGGTTTGGGTTGTGTTGCGCTCATTCTTTCTTATTCTTTGACGTCGTTTCTTCAAGCGTAAATGATATCATATTGAACAAATGATCTCCGATTTCTGTTTGAATGAAGTAGTAGATCCGTATCGTAATTACGGACCCGTAGCAAAAAGAATCATCTAATTTAGACATCGTATAAGGATTTTATGGGCATTTTACTAAGATTGCCAGATTTTTCAAGTTAATTACGAAATTGCTACTGACGTCGTATTAAAAATCTGCTCCATTTGCAAATATTAAAACCTACACATATCCTTCATTATAAGGTCAAATTGAGTGATTCAAAAGCCTAATTTAATTATAATTTCACAAGGAATCCATTTGAGAAATAAAAAACGAGTTTCAGGATTGTTTGGCACGAGAAGTGAGGCAGAATAGCTGGCATAAAAATATATATAAAACGAGCAGACTTCTTCTTCTTCAAATTTTCGAACCCCACAGCCCTAGGAATGAATTCATTCGCCAAATATCAACCCCAAGTCATAGGTAATAAATTCTGAACTTTACTCTTTCAATTACTCATTGTTTTGCATCACTTTTAAATCAAAAACTAAGAATTTTCATGGTAAAAATTGAGGGTTTGGGTAGAATTAAGGAATTTTGTAAAAATTGAATCTTTACCTCGAATTTAGGTCGGATTTTGAAACTAATTATATATTTGGGTTTGTGGGTGAACGGGTAAACGTAATTTGGTCCGAATCCCGAGTTTAGACCAAGCAAGCCCGGGGTCGGGTTTTCACCTTTTTTGAGAAAACTTAGGAAAAATTGTAATTTTCAATAAAGTTAGTTCCTTTAGACTTAATTAATGATATTGAGTTAATTATGATTAGATTCGAGCAAGTTAGAGCAATATTCTAAAGGAAAAGCTATAATTGAGCAGTGAGTGGCCTGCGAAATTGAGATAAGTGTTTGGTCTAACTTTGACTTGAGGGAATAGGAATCCCCACTTGTTTGCTATGTGAAATGCATGTGCGTGGTATATAGGTGATGTGACGAGTATCTATGCACCACCCAATTTGCCAGTTAAGCATGGTCCCTTTCCCGTTCTCAACTTAATTGATTCTTGTCTTAATTGTTCTATGTCCATTATTGTTTCTATGACTACTTGACCTTGTTATTTTATTGTTAGATATTGTTGTGGTTATATTCAAAAAAGAGTATTGGTTAGCTGGATTCCTTGTGGTACAAAACAGTTGAGCGGTTTGGCATTGTTTTTACGAATTATATATATATATATATATATATTGGTTTCATTTTTGATAATATTGAGGAAGTGATGAGGAATGCAATTTAACTATTTTATGATTGTTGAGGTTTACGTAGTTGTTTGGTTTCAATTGATTGTTGTCAATTGTTGTGGAAAGTGTATTAAAAGTGTTGGTTGTTCTCTTGGTTTTATCATGGTACATAAAGACTGAGCTGGGTTGACAGCGTTACGGTGTTTACATATATTCTGGTTGGTTTTATTGTGAAATGATATTGGTTGAAGTTTACGAGCTATACTGTTTTCTGTTTGAAATTTGTTGAAATAAAAGTGTTATAAAAGGCTTGGCTTGAACTGTGAAAGTTTTTGATGAATAAACAAAATTGGTGTGATAAGGGGGCTGTGATAAGGGGGTTGTGTTAAGGGTGGATAATTGATTGTAATATTGTGAACAGGTGGGATCGGGTTGCATGCCGCAACAAGACAATGATAAGGGAGAATATGAATGTTTTACTGTTTATAAAATAAAGGCTGGAACACTCATTGTTTTATTGTCATTATTTCATACTCTGTTTTTACTATTATTTTAAAGTGAAACTTGTTCTGTTTAAAATTTGCCGAGACATAAATATTGTGACAGGCTTTGACTTGAAATGCGGTGATAAGGGGGCTGATAAGGGGGTTATGATAAAGGTGGATAATTGATTGTGATATGAGTGAATAAATTGACCGTGATACGGGTAAATAAATTGATAGCAGGAGAAATAAGGGAGGACAATTATATTTTTAATGATTTTCAAAGGAAAACCAAGATTTGAAAACAACCATTTTATATTACTATTTTTTATATTTTGGCACTACTTTTATTTAAAGTTAAAGTTTGGAAACTTGGAAATCATTTGAGAGGTTGTTATAGCTGAGGCCTGGAAAAGGCGACTGAGTTATTTCTTTGTTGTTGCAGTACTTAATTATTTGTTTAGATTTCCTTCTTGCTTTATATTTATTATCTCCCTTATATTTTTCTTGTTCGTGTAGAATTATTTTGGTGCGTTATTGTATATATTATTGTCACAGGTTATATGTTGTTAATGCCCTGCCGTAGCCTTGTCACTACTTCGTCGAGGTTAGGCTCGACACTTACTCAGTACATGAGGTTGGTTGTACTGATACTACACTCTGCACTCTTTTGTGCAAATCCAGGTATTAGCCAGCAATATAGATTTTTAGAACATCCATCTATTTATTTGGAGCCACGAGGTATATCTGCCGGCGTTCACAGATCCCGAGAGTCTTCTCCTATTTTTATAAACTGTTTTATTATATTCAGAACAGTTACACTATTTCTTTCCGCCCATTATTTATAGTATTATTTAGTAGTTTGTGAATTGTGACACCAGACCCTGGGGTAGTTCTAGAGTTACTTATATAATTAGTTCGTGACTCGGTTTATTTAAGTGTATTTTATGTTTGGAATTATTCATTGAAAGTCAGTAGCTTAAGTTTATTTAATAATTATTTATTATGTTTAAATGGATAATCAAAGGTAAATAGAAAATCGAACTCTAACATTGACTTGCCTAGCAAGTGCGGTGTTAGGCGCCATCACGATCCCTAAAGTTGGGAATTTGGGTCGTGACAAGTTGGTCCTCCAAAAGCTTTGCGTTTACATCTCTCTTAAGGCTCTTATTTCTTTTATAGTACTTATGCCTCCCATATTGATGAATTAGTCTAAGTGTCACGTGACATTTCTGTTGGTTTGTGTGTATATGTATATATCATATCCAACTAACTAAATTTGTCTGTTCAAATTCGTACTTTGAATAATATCTAATCATTTTTGTATTCAACGATCAAGGTTGATTTTATCTTTTTCTTTTTTTCATTTTGTGCAACTTATACCACACATATTTAATATTATTTACATTTTTTTAAAGAGTGTACTCATCAAAATAGGATACACGTGCAACACACATGTACAAGAAACTAGTATATATATATACCATTCTTTTAACTCTAGTCTTCTCCAAAGAAATTTCTCTTTTATTTTTGGTAAGGAGAATAGGGGAAGTGAAAAAAGTTGCTATTTATCACTACTCTTTAGATAATTAAAGTTAATAATCTGCAAAAGAAATTCAATGTAAGAAAAAACTCAAAATTCTAATGTACAAAATAATGAGTTCGATATATCTTCTTTTAAAAGAGAAATTTAGGTTAAGACTAGTCCATCAATAACAAAGGGGAAGATGAAAAATACTTGTTATGAGATTGGAAATATACACTTAAATGATGCAAAGTGAAGCTGCAACTATAAGGTTGCAACTTTAATCTTAATTCAAACGTATTGACTATGAGAATATCTAATTTCCATTTGTTCAAGAAATGTTTCCGCAGATCGGTACGTGTCATACAATAAAGATGTGAATTGGTCTGGATGAAATCAAATAGTGGTGGATGAATTTGATTTGAAGTTTAACAATATCGTACTGCATGCCATTTTAGTAGTACTATCTCTAAAAATTCTATGATATAAAACAAACACATTGTATGGGCTAAAATTATCATAATTATATGCGAACAGTCAACATTAAAGAAAGCCTTCGAAGACTACCACGTGTCATTGATAGGATGCAATGCTTTGATTTCAGAAGGTCGACGTCATGAGGTCGAGGTCGCTCAACAGAGGACGAAGGTGCGGACAAGCATCTCCTTTAGTAAAAAAGTAACAACTAGTTTTAAAAATAAGCCCCCAGCGAATATTCCAGTGAATATTCCTCCCAGTTGTACTATTAAGATTTTTGTGGCTCATATACCCTCATAAATAGAAAGTGTCACGACCCAAATTCCAATTCAGGTCGTGATGACGCCCAACGCCGGAATCAGGCAAGCCAACACTAGTTTGCTAACAAAATTACTTAAATTAATGAGATGTTCGAATACTTGTCTAGTTTTAATTTAAGAAGTCCTTTAATGGAAGTGAGGAAGTGAGGCAAATTGATTTAAAGTAACTCAAAAATCGTTTGCCTGCATAAACAGAGTAGCAAAATACTAGCGAGTCAACTACATGTGCCAAGACCTAGTGTCACAAGTCCACAGGCAACTAGTGGAATATACAAATAGACAAAATAAATGTACAACTGTCTGAAAGGGGTAGACAAAAATATCCCAAAAACAATAGAAACTCCACAGTGCTGCTGAGGAACGCCAGGCAGAGCAGCTCACCGTGTAGTCTAGTCCAAGTAACACTCTCAGGAACGCGCTCCGGTATGATAACCAGATGCACCAGCCTCAGAACCTGTACAATTAAGTACAGAAGCGTAGCATGAGTACATATAAATAAATATGTACCCAGTGAGTATCCCGTCTAAACTCGAAGAAGTAGTGACGAGAGGTAGATGTATTACTCACTAGGGTCGTTATCGATAATATGATTTAATGAATCTAGACATGATTAATATTTATGGAAAGCAAGTAGACATGGAGCATCAGTATATAAAGATAACGATCTACCTGCAAGTGCCAAGTAACAATATTTAATAAAAATTACAAGTTTCTTTCCCCGCAGAACAATTAAATTGGTAAGAATAATAATAAGACTCTCAATCAAGCACATAACATATAATATGCCGAGGCGTACGGCCGAAGCGGCACAAAATTTAAATGTGCACTGCCGAGGGTCGAGCGACACGAACCATAGATGCATCTATTACCCCGCTCGTGAATCGATCATGCGACGCGGTTGACATAAATATAAGGCTACCCCACTCACGAATTATACATGCTACATGGGTGCTCGTAGACATACACAGAATTATCAGGAAATTCAGGAATTTATCATGGTTTATACTTGAAATCATAGATTTAAGCACTTAAACTTACACATAACTTCCTAATATCCTCATACCAATTTCAAAGATAATAAGCAACTAGAACACATGTAAAGGTACAGGTGAGGCACATAAAAGCATGCTTGTGAAATCCTAAATTTTACCCGACATAACATAGTAGTAGCTACGCACGGACTCTCATCACCTTGCGCATGCGTAGCCCCCGCAAATAAGGATAATTCAATCATTTACATTTACCTATGGGGACAATTCCCTCTTACAAGGTTGGAAAGGAGACTCACCTCGCGTAGAACCTACTTCCCGGGTCAAGAACGCACCCGAAACTCCAAACTTTACACCCGAGGACTCGAAACTAGTCAAATGATATATAAATATGTTAATGCATGCTCAAGGTATGGAAATTCTCCTACTTATTTAGTAAATTCACTATTCTTGAAGAAATCCCAAAATACATCCCCGGACCCACATGCTCGAATTTCGGAAATTTTCGAAGATAACACTCACCTATAGCCTAAGGATCATTAATATATAGCTTTTGTATGATTTCATGGTAGATAAGTGGTGAAATTCCCTAAAGTTCATCAACCCTAGGTTTTCACTCTAACCCTTTTGATCTCCACTAATTAGATGTTAATCTACCTAAGTTTGATGTAATAAACCAACATTTAAATGTAAATTACTTAGCTCTTAGTAGCTAGGCCGAATACCCTCTTGAAAGCTCTAAAAATCGCCAATGGAGGAGAAGAAATGGTGAAGAATGGCCAAATCCCGTATTAAATGAGCTCACTGCCTTCAGTAATCTCGCACCTGCGGCTCGAGGACCGCACCTGCGGTCTCGCACCTGCGAGCCAAAGGTCGCACCTGCAGAAGTGGCCTAGGAGGCCTGGGGCCGCACCAGCGGAGGAAGCCCCGCACCAGCGGGTCCGCGCCTGCAGAAGGAGGTCCGCACCTGCGGTTTGGACCATCTCCCCTGGGGATCGCACCTGCGGAGCCTTGACCGCAGGGGTGGTCTCGCACCTGCGACCTGGGCAATCGCCCCTGCGGAGCCTTGACCGCAGGGGTTGTCTCGCACCTGCGACCTGGGCAACCGCACCTGCGGTCACACTAGATCTGGTGCACCAGCAGCTGAAGCTGCTAGTTTTTGGCTCCTTTTGGTGTCCGGGAGGCACCTGGGCCCACCCGAGCCCCCGTGTAGTTATACCAACAAGTCCTAAATCATATTACGGACTCGCTCGAACCTTCGAAGCACCCAAAACGACGCTAAAACTCAAAATTACCCCTCAAAACCCCTAGAATCAAACTTAAGAATTTCTAAGTTCTTGAATTCGATTTCAATGCGCCGAACCGACCTATACTACTCGGAGTGACACCAAATTTTGCAAGCAAGTCATAAATGACATAACGGAACTATTCCCGGTCTCGGAATTCCGTTTGGACCTCGATAACACAAAAATACGTCCCAAACCAAATTATGAACTTCAGGAAACTCTATTTCGCTATTTGGCATCGAAACGCTCCCGGGTCATCCAAAACCCATTCCGGACATACGCACAAGTCCGAAATAATCATACGAAGCTACTAGAATCGTCGAAACTCGATTCCGAGGTCGTTTACTCAAAACATTGACCGAAGTCAAACTTGGCCAAAAAGGCCAACCTTTAGGAACTAAGTGCTCCTACACCATCCTAAGTACTTCCAAATCCCGAACCGCCCGTCCCCGCAAGTCATAAGTCACTATAAGCCGCTACGGGAAGTCTTATTTAGGGGAACGGTGTCCGAATATGCAAAATGACCGGTCGGGTCGTTATATTCTCCACCTCTTAAACAAACGTTCGTCCTCGAACGGGTCTAGAATCATACCTGAAGTGCTGAATAAGTGCGGATATCTGCTCCGCATGTCCTCCTCGGACTTCCAAGTCGCCTCCTCGACCGGTTGGCCCCTCCACTTGACCTTTACTGCAGAAACTCTCTTGGATCTCAACTGGCGATCCTGTCTATCCACAATAGCAACTAGCTCCTCCTCGTAGCCCAGTCTCTCATCCAACTGAATAGTACTGAAATCGACAACGTGAGAGAAGTCGGCGTGATATCTCCGGAGCATAGATACATGGAATACCGGATGGACTCCTGATAAGCTGGGAGGTAAGGCAAGCTCATAAGCAACCTCTCCAACTCGCCTCAATACCTCGAAAGGACCTATGAACCTCGGGCTCAGCTTGCCCTTCTTCCCGAATCTCATAGTACCCTTCATCGGCGAAACCTTCAACAAAACCTTATCTCCCTCCATAAATGACACATCACGTGCCCTCTGATCCGCGTAACTATTCTGTCTGGACTGTGCTGTGCGAAGCCTCTCCTGAATCAACTTCACCTTCTCCAAGGCATCTCTCACTAGGTCTATACCATATAACGTAGCCTTTCCAGGATCAAACCACCCGACAGGGGAACGACATCGCCGACCATATAAAGCCTCAAATGGAGCCATCTCAATGCTGGAGTGATAACTATTATTGTAAGAAAACTCGGCCAAAGGCAAGAACTGGTCCCACTGGCCTCCAAAGTCAAGCACACATGCTTTGAGCATGTCCTCCAATATCTGAACTGTACGCTCCGATTGACCGTCATTCTGTGGATGAAATGTTGTGCTGAGATCTATCTGAGTGCCTATCTCTCTGTGTAATGCTCTCCAGAAGTGTGAGGTGAACTGAGGACCTCGATCTGATATAATGGACACCGGCACATCGTGCAACCGGACTATCTCCCGAATGTAGATCTGAGCTAACCTCTCAGAAGTATAAGTAGTAGCCACTGGAATGAAATGCGCCAATTTGGTCAATCTATCCACGATAACCCAAACCGCGTCAACCTTCCGCAAAGTCCGAGGCAGCCCAACTACGAAATCCATAGTAATGCGCTCCCACTTCCACTCAGGAATGGGCATCTGCTAAAGTAGGCCTCCTGGCCTCTGGTGCTCATACTTAACCTGCTGGCAATTAAGACACCTAGCCACATACTCTACGATATCCTTCTTCATACGCCTCCACTAGTAATGTTGCCTCAAATCACGATACATATTCGTAGCGCCAGGATGAACAGAATACCGTGAACTGTGTGCCTCCTCTAGAATCCTCTGCCTGAAGCCATCAACATTAGGAACACACACACGATCCTGAAGTCTCAGAACACCATCCTCGCCAATAGTAACCTCCTTGGCACCACCCTGAACCACTGTCTCTTGTAGCTCTTCCAAGCGTGGATCATCATACTGCCGAGCCTTAATCTCCCCCAATAATGAAGAGTGAGCAACCACATGTGAAAGAACTCGACGAGGCTCTGAAAGATCTAATATCACCAAGCGATTGGCCAAGGACTGAATGTCCAAGGCTAGAGGTCTCTCCTCTACTGCAATATAAGCCAAATTACCCATACTCTCCGCCTTCCTACTCAAAGCATTTGCTACCACATTTGCCTTTCCCGGGTGATAAAGAATGGTGATGTCATAATCCTTTAGTAACCCAAGCCACCTGCGCTGCCTCAAATTAAGATCCCTCTGCTTGAACAAGTGCTGCAAGCTGCGGTGGTCTGTATAAACCTCACAAGACACCCCATATAAATAATGCCTCCAAATCTTAAGAGCATGAACTATCGCCGCCAACTCCAAATCGTGCACCGGATAATTATTCTCATGAATCTTCAGTTGGCGCGAATCATAAGCAATAACTCTCCCTTCCTGCATCAATACACATCCCAAACCAACACGTGAAGCGTCACAATACACTGTATACATCCCAGAACCGGAAGGCAATACTAGAACTGGTGCTGAGGTCAATGTTGTCTTGAGCTTCTGAAAGCTCGTCTCACACTCGTCAGACCATCGGAATGGGGCATTCTTATGAGTCAATCTAGTCAGTGGGGCTACAATGGATGAAAAGCCCTCCATAAATCATCGATAGTAGCCTGCTAGACCCAAGAAACTCTTGATCTCTGTAGTTGAAGTAGGATGCAGCCAACTCTGAACTGCCTCAATCTTCCGAGGATCAACCTTGATACCTTCTCCGGACACTACATGCCCCAAAAATGCCACGGAATCCAACCAGAACTCATATTTGGAGAACTAGCGTATAGCTTCTGTTCCCGCAAGGTCTGGAGCACAACTCTCAAATGCTGCTCGTGCTCGCCCAAGCTACGTGAGTAAATCAAAGTGTCATCAATGAAGACGATGACAAAGGAATCAATATACGGCCTGAACACCCTGTTCATCAAGTCTATAAATGCCGCTGGGGCATTAGTCAAGACAAAGGACATCACCAAGAACTCATAGTGGCCATATCTCGTACGAAAAGCAGTCTTCGGAACATTCGAGGCTCGAATCTTAAGCTGGTGATAGCCTGATCTCAAGTCAATCTTAGAAAATACCCTGGTCCCTTGTAACTGGTCAAACAAATCATCAATGCGCGGCAAGGGATACTTGTTCTTAATGGTGACCTTGTTCAACTGGCGGTAGTCAATACACATCCGCATAGACCCATCCTTCTTCTGCACAAATAGGACTGGAGCACCCCACGACGACACACTCGGTCTGATAAACCCCTTAGCCAACAACTCCTCAAGTTGCTCCTTCGGAGCCATACGGTACGGGAGAATAGAAATAGGCTGAGTGCCTGGAGCTACATCAATACAAAAATTGATATCTCGATCCGGAGGCATGCCCGGAAGGTCTGAAGGAAGGACATCCGCAAACTCTCGAACAATTGGCACTGTATCAATCGTCGGATACTCGGCGGTGGTGTCTCACACATAAGTAAGATACACCGGACAACCCTTGTTGACCATATGTCGAGCCTTCAGGAAGTAAATAACTCTACCTGCTGCACTAACTGAGGAACCTCTCCACTCCAGCTTAGGCAACTCCGGCATGGCCAAAGTAACCGTCTTGGCATGGCAATCCAAGATGGCATGATAGGGAGATAACCAATCCATCCCTAAGATAATCTCAAAATCAACCATGTCGAGCAATAGGAGGTCCGCTCTGATCTCAAATTCACAGAAGGTGATCACACAAGACCGATAGACCCAGTCTACCACCACAGAATCGCCCACGGGAGTGGACACATATATAGGAGAATCCAAGGACTCGCGAGGAACATCCAGAAAACAAGCAAATAAGGCTGACACATATGAATAAGTGGATCCTGAATCAAATAGCACTGATGCCTCCCTACCACATACTGAAATAGTACCTGTGATCCTGGCGTCTAAGGCCACTGCATCTGCTCGGGCCGGAATAACATAGAATCTGGCTAGTGTGCCTGAAGACTGACCTCCGCTGGACTGAATAGGAGCTAGCTGAGCTCCCCATGCCTGGCCTCCACCCCTGGGACGACCTCTACTAGTCTGTCCACCACCTCTGGGTGGACGGGGCACCGATGCTGAGTATGTAGGCTGGTACCTCTGCTGGATAGCCCTGCCCCGAACCCTGGGAAAAGTCCTCCTCATATGGCTTGACTCCCCAAACTCATAACACCTCGCTGGTGGCATGGCCTGTTTCCCTAAAGAAGAACCCCAGATAGTTGGGGGATGGTGAGAACCTTCTGGCATGGCACTGAAGTAAGGACTAGAAGACCCCTGATGACCTGAATACCCGCTAGAGGAACCCTGAATGGCTGGTGGGCGGTCAGAACTCTCCGGCATGACGCTGAAATATGGTCTCAATGGAGCACCACGGGGAGGTGGTGGTGGAGCTGAATATGGAGGCCTACTGGCTGGCCTCTACCTCTAGCCGGGGCACCTCTAAAATCTCCAGAAAACCTATCTCTCTTGTTCTGCTGACCCTGCTCTCTGCCCCTCGATCGATAACCCTCAATCCGGCGAGCTATCTCGACCACAAGCTGATAAAGAGTACCCATCTCCACCTCTCGAGCCATGTTGGCCCTAATACCTGACTGCAATCTAGCTACAAACCTCCGCACTCTCTCCGCATCAGTAGGAAGAATCATAAGGGCATGACGAGACAACTCAGAAAACCTGGCCTCATAGTCTGTCACCGACATCTGCCCCTGCTCCAGCTGCTCAAACTTATACCGTAGCTCTTTCCTCTCTGAGGGTGGAATATACCTGTCCAGGAACAACTGAGTGAACTGATCCCATGTGAGAGGAAGGGAACCTGCTGGTCTACCAAGGATAAATGACTGCCACCATTTGCGGGCCATGCCCTCTAGCTGAAAAGTAGTGAAATCAACTCCATGGGACTCCAAAATCCTCATATTGTGCAGTCTGTCCTTGCACCTATCAGTGAAGTCCTAAGCATCCTCTCCCCTCTCACCTCCGAAGACAGGAGGGTGCAATCGAGTCCATCTATCGAGTAACTTCTGCGGATCACCGTCCGCAGCTGATCTAAGCTCTGATGCTGCTGCTGCTGGTTGTGCCCCACCCACGGGCAGAGTACCCAGAGTCTGATATACTGCCACTGCATGACTCGCAACCTGGGTGGTAGGGGTCTGAACTCCCTCTCCCGCTTGAGATGTGGCAGGATCCGCTGGAAATAAACCAGCCTGGGTCATAGTGTCCATGAACGGAGTCATACGACCCATGACCTCCTTGAAGCCTGATGCAGTCATGAAATCCATCGGAGCTGGATCTGCTGGGGGCACCTCACCCTGCCCCTCAGTAATGGGATCCTCTACTGGATCCGCTGGGGGTTCTAATGGAGCAACTCTGGGACGCCCTCGTCCCCTACCGTGGGACGGTGCCCTCCCCCAGCCTCTGCCACGACCTCGAATGGCAGGGGTAGCGGCATCTTCCGGGTCAGGAACATCAGCTGCACGAGTCCTCACCATCTGTGATAGAATAGAAGAATGAGAATTAGTAACCATCGAATGCAATAGAATCTGAATAAAGAGAGGTTTCTTAACACACTATAGCCTCCCGAAGATAAATACAGACGTCTATGTATCGATCCACAAGACTCTATTAGGTTTGCCTGTGACTTGTGAGACCTACGATAACCTAGAGCTATGATGCCATGTTGTCACGACCCAAATTCCAATTCAGGTCGTGATGGCTCCCAACACCGGAGTAAGGCAAGCAAACACTAGTTTGCTAACAAAATTACTTAAATTAATGAGATGTTCGAATACTTGTCCAATTTTAATTTAAGAAGTATTGTAATGAAAGTGAGGAAGTAAGGCAAATTGATTTAAAGTAACTCAAAAATCGTTTGCCAGCATAAAAAAAGTAGCAAAATACTAGTGAGTCAGCTACGTGTGCCAAGACCTAGTGTCACAAGTCCACAGGCGACTAGTGGAATATACAAATAGACAAAATAAATGTACAACTGTCTGAAAGGGGTAGACAGAAATATCCCAAAAACAATAGAAACTCCACAGTGCTGCTGAGGAACGCCAGGCAGAGCAGCTCACCGTGTAGTCTAGTCCAAGTAACACTCTCAGGAACGCGCTCCGGTATGATAACCAGATGCACCAGCCTCAGGACATGTACAATTAAGTACAAAAGCGTAGCATGAGTACATATAAACAAATATGTACACAGTGAGTATCCCGTCTAAACTCGAAGAAGTAGTGACGAGAGGTAGATGTATTACTCACTAGGGTCGTTATCGATAATATGATTTAATGAATCTAGACATGATTAATATTTATGGAAAACAAGTAGACATGGAGCATCAGTATATAAAGATAACGATCTACCTGCAAGTGCCAAGTAACAATATTTAATAAAAATTACAAGTTTCTTTCCCCACAGAACAATTAAATTGGTAAGAATAATAATAATACTCTCAATCAAGCACATAACATATAATATGCCGAGGCGTACGACCGAAGCGAGGCAAAATTTAAATGTGAAATGCCGAGGGTCGAGTGGCACGAACCATAGATGCATCTATTATCCCGCTCGCGAATCGATCATGTGACGCGGTTGACATAAATATAAGGCTACCCCGCTCACAAATTATACATGCGACACGGGTGCTCGTAGACATACACAAAATTATCAGGAAATTCAGGAATTTATCATGGTTTATACTTGAAATCAGAGATTTAAGCACTTAAACTTACACATAACTTCCTAATATCCTCATACCAATTTCAAATATAATAAGCAACTAGAACACATGTAAAGGTACATGTGAGGCACATAAAGGCATGCTTGTGAAATCCTAAATTCTACCCGACATAACATAGTAGTAGCTACGCACGGACTCTCATCACCTTGCGCGTGCGTAGCCACCGTAAATAAGGATAATTATATCATTTAAATTTACCTATGGGGACAATTCCCTCTTACAAGGTTGGAAAGGAGACTCACCTCGCGTAGAACCTACTTCCCGGGTTAAGTACGCGCCCGAAACTCCAAACTTTACACCCGAGGACTCGAAACTAGTCAAATGATATATAATTATGTCAATGCATGCTCAAGGTATGGAAATTATCCTAATTATTTAGTAAATTCACTATTCTTGAAGAAATCCCAAAATACATCCCCGGGACCACATGCTCGGATTCCATAATTTTCGAAGATAACACTCACCCATAGCCTAAGGATCATTAATATATAGCTTTTGTATGATTTCATGGTAGATAAGTGGTGAAATTCCCTAAAGTTCATCAACCTTAGGTTTTCACTCTAACCCTTTTGATTTCCACTAATGAGATGTTAATCTACTTGAGTTTGATGTAATAAACCAACATTTAAATGGAAATTACTTACCTCTTAGTAGCTAGGCCGAATACCCTTTTGAAAGCCCTCAAAATCGCCAATGGAGGAGAAGAAATGGTGAAGAATGGCCAAATCCCGTATTAAATGACCTCATTGCCTTCAGTGATCTCGCACTTGCGGCTCGAGGACCGCACATGCGGTCTCGCACCTGCTAGCCAAAAGTCGCACCTGCAGAAGTGGCCTAGGAGGCCTGGGGCCGCACCTGCGGAGGAAGTCCCGCACCAGCGGGTCCGCGCCTGCGGAAGGAGGTCCGCACCTGTGGTTTTGACCAGCTCCCCTAGGGATCGCACCTGCGGATCCTTGACCGCAGGGGCGGTCTCGCACCTGCTAGCCAAAAGTCGCACCTGCAGAAGTGGCCTAGGAGGCCTGGGGCCGCACCTGCGGAGGAAGTCCCGCACCAGCGGGTCCGCGCCTGCGGAAGGAGGTCCGCACCTGTGGTTTTGACCAGCTCCCCTAGGGATCGCACCTGCGGATCCTTGACCGCAGGGGCGGTCTCGCACCTGTGACCTGGGAAACCGCACCTGCGGTCACACTAGATCTAGTGCACTAGCAGCTAAAGCTGCTGGTTTTTGGATCCATTTGGTGTTCGGGAGGCACCTGGGCCCACCCGAGCCCCCGTGCAATTATACCAACAAGTCCTAAATCATATTACTAACTCGATCGATCCTTCGGAACACCCAAAACGACGCTAAAACTCAAAATCACCCCTCAAAACTCCTAGAATCAAACTTAAGAATTTCTAAGTTCTTGAATTCGGTTTCAATGCGCCGAACCAACCTATACTACTCGGAATGACACCAAATTTTGCAAGCAAGTTATAAATGACATAACGGAACTATTCCCAGTCTCGGAATTCCGTTCGGACCTCGATAACACAAAACACGTCCCAAACCAAATTATGAACTTCAGGAAACTCTATTTCGCTATTTGGCATCGAAATGCTCCCGGGTTATCCAAAACCCATTTCGGACATACGCACAAGTCCGAAATCATCATACGAAGCTACTGGAATCGTCCAAACTCGATTCCGAGGTCGTTTACTCAAAAATGTTGACCGAAGTCAAACTTGGCCAAAAAGCCCGACCTTAAGGAACTAAGTGCTCCTATACCATCCTAAACACTTCCGAATCCCGAACCGCCCGTCCTCGCAAGTCATAAATCACTATAAGCCGCTACGGAAAGTCTTATTTAGGGGAACGGGGTCCGAATACGCAAAACGAACGATTGGATTGTTACAGAAAGATATGTAGTTATAGAGGATATTGTACACTCATGGTAAAAAAGAATACATTGACATTCTCTAAAGTTCCCTACTTTATCATACACATAAAAAATCCAATTTTTTCTCAGATCTTTATCTATCCTTTCTCCCACCTTTCAAGGAGGATTCGAATATTCAAAGGCTTATCATTATCCATCTTTGCCAGAAGAAACATCAGGGATTCTCACCCTTTTCGGGTGGCCCACTTCTATTTATTTACTTAAATGCCACTTATTGCTATTTATTGTTACTTTCCACATTCGTGAATCGTTAATTATGTCATTATTGTTATTAGTTATTGCCGTTCAAATAGCACCACGTGGAGTTTTACTACAAAAATATTTGATCTATCTTTTGCATATTAATATTGGCTAAGATTAAACCCTACTTTAATATATAATTTGATTGTATAAACCTAGATCTAAATTTTAGGTCATCTAGTTTGGTGCCGTCTGTGTGGATTTTCTCATCTAATTTTTTAGTTTCCATTAGATCCATAACTCACTTTGATTTGTTAATCTAACAAACCACAAAGTTTATTTTTTTCTCCGTGCGTACAAAAATCTCCATGGCAAGTAACCAAGGAAACGAAACTAAGGCGGCAGATAATGTTCCTCTCAACCTCATGAGTAACATTAACGAATGCTCTGACAACCATGATGAGGATATAAAGCCCAATACCTCTCCCAGACGAGAAAGGTCGCCTCCACCTTCCTGCAGTACAACAAAACCAAACGGGAAAAGGGCCTCCACGTCCACGGGAGAAGGGGCGCCACCCGATATAAAAAAACTCCTCGAAGCATGGCTAACTAATAATCTAGTCAGCTTGCTCAGCAAACAAGCCCCATGCACGGCCACAGAAACCACGAGAGTCCGTGCAACACAACACGGGAACGAACATGACGACCAACCAAACCCTCTGATTTCAGTTAAAACTTGCACTATTACTGACAATGCAGGTGACATCATCCTCACCAACGTGATGAATATAATGGAGGAGATGAAAACCAAGAATAAGACACTCAGGGACCAAATGAAATAGCACCAGGAACGGGTAGATAAAATAGAAGGTGCCCCGAAATTATTACCAGAAAGAAACGTTGATAGCTTTGTGGAATAGTCAAACAGGGGAGAAGCGCCTCCACACGCCATACCAAAGACCTTCATGATGCCCCAATATCTCAGAATTTATGACGGAATGACCAATCCCGAAGACCATGTAACCCACTATGTCACCGCCGTAAAAGGCAACGACCTCACCAATGAGCAAGTGTCCTCCATCTTGTTGAAAAAGTTCGGTGAGGCTTTCATTGGAGGGGCTTTGATGTGGTACTCACAACTGCTAGCTTATTCCATAGAAACATTAGAAGAGATGGATGATAAGTTCGTATTGGCGCATGCCGGGGCCAAGAAAGCTAAAACAAGGATGAACGATATCTTCCCTATCAAAAAATCCCCAGGAGAGGGATTGAGGGACTTCGTCACCCGATTCAACAAGATGAGGATGACTTTGCCAAACGTCTTCTAAGGGATGGTCGTGGCAGCTTTTCAGAATGGGTTGAGTAGAGAAAGTTTGAGGGCATCAAGAAATTTACTGAGTCGGTTGATGAAAATCCACAATGCCTACTGTGCTGAGGTGAGAGCAGGCAACAACGACGTTAATGGACAAGCACGATCACTCATCTTGGTAGAATCCGAGCCTAGAAAAAATGCAGAGGTAACACAAGGAGGGACCAACCAATATCGAGGCCAAGGAGAATGACCCCAGCTCTATGTTAGGACACATGTCCCATCTTTTCGCTATGAAGACGACCCATCTAGGTCGAGATCAGGCACTCACAGGAATGTTCGATGTATGCCCCATTACTATCTGCTCACAACTTTAGTGTGTCTCCTATAGAGGTGGTCTATTCTTGAGAAGCTCAGAATTAAGGTAAAATGGACACCAAAGATGAGATCTGACCCAAGCACCAGGAAATCTGACGCCCTCTGCGAGTTCCACCAAGAACGTGGACACAAAATAGAATATTGCATTGCCCTAAGACTAGAAGTAGAAAACTTGTTGTAGCAAGGGCACCTCGAAGAGATACTCAGCGATAAATTCAAGAACACCTTAGCAAGGGGTCGAGAACGTCGAAGCCCACCAAAGCCACCTTCACCAGCTCGTACCATCAATATGATTATTTGTTGCAGTGATGATGCTCTATCATCAGTATCAAATTCACCGCCACCCACAAGATTTAAAGATCGATCACCCACGAACAGTATGACGGACTCGAAGAGAGTATCATCTTCGATGAGTCAGATGCCGACGATGTGACTTTACCTCATAATGATGCACTTTTCATTACCTTACAAATTTTAGATACCGATGTTAAGAGAATTATGGTAGATGACAAAAGTGGTGCGTGCGCCATCCATCCCCGAGTCCTCGCAAAGATGAGACTCGAGTATAAGATAGTTGTCACGACCCAATTCTCCCTCTGACTGTGTCTCATGACGGCACCTAGTCTAGACGACTAGGTAAGCCTATACCTTAAGCGAAATTTAGATAAAACAGTTAAAATAACAGTAAGTGAAATAAATCATAATAAAGTCGACGCCGCTCGGCATAAACAATTACTTTACCCAGAACCCGGAATATCACAATACATCACAAGATACTCTACTTCTCAATATGTACAACTGGATAGAAAAGACCGTATAGTTTCATCTACAAGTACTACAACTTCAAGATAGGAAGGGGACTGAGAGATCTGCGGACGCTGCAGATTATACCTCGAGTCTCCTGATACCGCTGTTGCTGGCTAGCTGAGATACCGCGTACTAGGACCTGGATCTGCACATGGGGAAAACATGCGCAGAAGGGCGTGAGTACTCCACATTCGGTACCCAGTAACCAAGCCTAACCCCAGTCAAGTAATGACGAGGTCAGGTAGAGGCCCTACTGAGGTTTTGCAAAGTAACAGATAAAGAGAACAAGTAAGTAAAACAGGTGATAATCGACAGGAAATATAAGTAAAGGCTAGCAAGGAACGGTATAATCAAATGCTCGGATCAACGCAATATATATATAAAGCTCTGAAAGAAAGTAAAGGTGCAGTGCAATGCAATATGAGGGAAAGGCTCAGGTCTCTGCCCGCAATCCCTATGTATGCAATGCAAAATGTGGGAAAGGCTCAGGTCTATGCCCGCAATCCCTGTATGCAATGCAGAATGAGGGAAAGGCTCAGGTCTATGCCCGCAATCCCTGTATGCAATGCAGAATGAGGGAAAGGCTCGGGTCTATGCCCGCAATCCATGTATGCAATGCAGAATGAGGGAAAGGCTCAGGTATATGCCCGCAATCCATGTATGCAATGCAGAATGAGGGAAAGGCTCAGGTCTATGCCCGCAATCCCTGTATGCAATGCAAAATGAGGGAAAGGCTCAGGTCTATGCCCGCAATCCCTGTATTCATACGTAATATAAAGTAAATCTCCAAAATAACGTAGTTTAAGGGTTTGAGGAAAAACCAGTTGGAAATCTCGAAGAAAAATCATTAAATCAGTTTCAAAGAATAGTAACGGTTGGAAAATCAGTTAGAAATCAATTTACCCTGATAAATCTCAAGTTATTATGCAATTTAAATAATAGTAGTAATAATAGAGTTGAAAAGGAAGCATTATGTAGAAAGAAATAAGGAACTTCAGTGAAAATATCCCGTGCACGCGCTCGTCACCTCACGTACACGGGGTTTTTATAGGAAAAACCAGTAAAAATGCCTAAGGGAGATTCCCCAACACAGAGTTAGGCAAGCCACTTACCTCAACTGTGCAAATCAACCGCTAATCACTCTCTTGCCACGAGTATCCAACTCCGGGTGGCCCAAATCTATTCAATTCGATGGGATAACGTAAATATAAATTCAAGAAATCGAAATAACTAATTAATTTAGAACTAATACGCGAAATTAGAAAATTTGACCAAAACGCCCCTCGGGCCCACGTCTCGAAATCGGAAAATTTTATATTTTCTGAACCTTTGTTCGCTCACGAGTCTAACCATATAAANAAAAATGGTGAAATAAGGTTTAAGCTTCGAAATGGGGTTTAATAATCTGCCCAGGTGTTTTATTCTATGCGATCGCGGAGTCTCAGTCGCGATCGCGGACAGTAAAATTCTACGTGCCTCAAAACCTTCAGTGCGATAGTGTACATGTGCCTGTGATCGCGGACCTTCTGGCATTAGCATTATGCGATCGCAGAGAGTAACCTCCAGACTTTTCCTCCAACCCTGCAACACTATGCGATCGCGACCCTTCATGTGCGATCGCGGAAGCCAACATAGCAGAACTATGCGATCGC
Source organism: Nicotiana undulata (assembly GCA_005239495.1). Classification (NCBI taxonomy): domain Eukaryota; kingdom Viridiplantae; phylum Streptophyta; class Magnoliopsida; order Solanales; family Solanaceae; genus Nicotiana; species Nicotiana undulata. Next base: position 766 of record ML260643.1, on the reverse strand, counting down.
AGTCCATAATATGCGATCGCGTAGAGCATTTTCCTGACCCTCTCATCTAACACTATGCGATCGCAGTGAATACTTGACTGCTGTAGAAAAACCAGCAATAACAGCTAAGGCTTTTGGCCTTGAAGTGTCCGTTTGAACACCCGAAACACACCCGAGGCCCCCGGGACCTCAACCAAAACCACCAGCTAGCCCAAATACCTTATTCGAACTAGGTTGAGCCTTAAAAACATGCTCCATAACATCAAAATCGTCAAATAAGCATAGATTCAAGCCTAGGAACTTAGGAATTTTCAAGAATTCACCTCCGACGCCGAACCACGTCTAAACTCGTCCGAATGACCTCAAATTTTTCACACAGGTCATAAATGACATTCCGGACCTTCTGTCGCTTTCGAAATTCCATTCCGAGTCCGATATCAAAATCTCACTTATCGGCCAAAATCGCCGAAATTCTAACTTTCGCCAATTCAAGCCTAAATCTACGTCTGGCCTCAAAAACACATTCCGAACACGCTCCCAACCTCGAAATCACTCAACGGAGCTAACGGAGTCGACGGATTTCCATTCCGGATCCGTCTTCACACAGCTCCCGCTCTGGCCTAATTTCTAAGGTTAAAGCTCACCTTAAAGGACTATATGTCCAAAAACACTCCAATTTTCATCACTCAACGCTCTGACTCATTACATAACCTAATAAGACAAGGGAGGAACATTTATCAAGGGATCGGGGCGCTAACTCTCCAAAACGACCGGCCAGGTCGTTACA
>ML260640.1:9579-22297 GCA_005239495.1 Nicotiana undulata | reverse complement strand
GCTAAGTTTAAACACTGAGGTTGTGAACCCTAAATGGGTGTTATGTATTTGGGTATTTTCCATGGAATATATGTATAATGGGTAGTTGATATGTGTTTACTCTTCATCTTACATTTCCTGTTAATGGTGCAAACATTAACTTATGCCATAACTTTAGCTTAGCTTGGAAAAGCGGGTTAAAAGTGGTAAGAGTAAACACCAAAGACTCGAGGTGTTAAACTTCGTTTAATAGAATCACTTAGGAATAAGTTGGTTTTATTTGGCAAAACGTGATTCGGATCTATTGCAACTCTTTTACATTTGGAAAAATTATAAAGAGAAAATACTATCGTAGTATTGGAAAATCTAGGATAGTTATCTTTAGAATCATTTGCATATCAAGAACTTCCCATTAGAAATATATCATATTAATACCTACTTGCATTACACTCCATAAAAGGGGACACAACCTTGGTTATTCTACCCATACTAATTATAATCTAAATTAGCCTCCTTTGTGACTACTTTTTCTCTAAAATAGCAAACTATTAATCACCACTCTTTCTGTTCACTAACGGAATAGAACTTCGATTAGAGTTAAGAACCACACTAACATAGTGATACTTTCACACCTATTCCCTGTGGGATTCGACCCCAACCTTGTTGGGTTATTATATTTGACTTCGACCGCTTTACACTATTTTAGAAGTGTAATTTGAGCGTATCAGTAGTTCCTCCTGAAATTGAATCTGAAGCTAGAAAGAGATTTCTACATCATGTAAAGTTCTACTACTGGGATAAGCCATTCTTGTACAAATAGTGTGTTGATCAGTTGATGAGGAGGTGCATTCTATAAAAGGAGGTGGAATTAGTGTTTTATGTTTGCCATGCTTCACCTTATGGGGGCCATCATGGAGGTGATAGGACAGTTGCAAAGGTGCTACAATCTGGGTTCTTTTGACAAACATTGTTCAAGGATGCTCATGCGTTTGTTACGAAGTGTGACCAATGTCAAAGAATAGGAACAATCACAAAGGGTCGTGAGATGTCTTTGAATAACATCCAGGAGGTAGAGATTTTTGATGTGTGGGATAGACTTTATGGGCACCGTTGCCATTGTCAAGAGGGAAAAAATATATCTTGCTAGCGGTTCCTTACGTTTCAAAATAGGTAGAGGAGATGGCATTGCCAACCAATGATGCCAAGGTGGTAGCTAGTTATTTTAAGAAGAACACATTCTTGAGGTTTGGGACTCCACGCGCCTTTATTATTGATTAAGGGACACAATTTTGTAATCGTTTGTTGAATATCCTTCTAACTAAATATGGGGTCCGCCACATAGTTGCCATAACATATGATCCGCAAACAAGTGGACAAGCTGAGGTGTACAACAGAGAAATAAAGAAAACATTAGAGAAAACAATGAGTGTTAATAGGAAGGATCGGGATGCAGAGTTAGATGATGCCTTTTGGGAATATAGAACTGCATACAGAACACTAATTGGGCGTCGCCATATAAGCTTGTTTAGGGGATGGCATGTCAATTTCCTGTTGAACTTGAACACAAGGCGTACTGGGCAATTATAAAGTTGAATATGTACTTTGAAGCTGCGAGTGAGAAAAGGCTCTTGCAGTTGAATGAGTTAGATGAGTTCGTGCTGCACTCTTATGAAAATGCTAAACTTTAAGAGGAGAAGACAAAAAGATGGCATGACAAGCGTATCAAGCAACGTCACTTCGAATTGGGACAACATGTATTATTGTTCAATTCTAGAGTCGAGTTGTTTCCTGGGAAGTTAAAATTGAGGTGGTCAGGTCCATTTGAGGTGGTGAGAGTTACTCCTGATGGTGCAATTAAGCTACGCGCATTAAATGGTGAAAGAAATTTTTTAGTGAATGGGCAAAGAGTCAAACACCATTGGGGAGGAATCATTGATTGTGAGAACACCAAAGTAGTACTCGCTTATGAATAAGCAAGGCCAAGCGTCGTGCCGCGATGTTAAATCAAGCGCTTATTGGTAGGCAACCCAAATTTTTATTGCTTTCATAGTTTAGTCCTTTTTAAACTTTTTTTTAGTTAGAGTAGACTAGAGCTTTTATTTTCTTTGTAGAGATAAAAACTATAGGTAGAATGGTGTGGGATATGTAAATTGGATATATAAAGTGCTCAGGGATATCGGGGATCTCATTCATAATAAAAAAAATTAAATTTTAGGCGAATGCTGAGCTCGGGGTAGGTAAGTATTAATTATTATTTAATATTTTTTTGTATTGTTTTTGTTTTATTAGGTTAATACCCATAACCATAAATCCCGACCCATATACCCATCTATCCTAACATTATAACCCATCCCCATCCCCACCACAAATTAAAATATAACTCAAATTCCCTAAAACCCAAATAATCGTATCTCTCAAGCTCTCTCTCTCTCTCCCTCTCTCTTCCAACAATCCCCCCCCCCCCCCCCCCCCTAAATTTTTAAGTTTTTCTCCTTCTTTCATCTTCAATTGTCAAGGTATGTTCCCTCTTTCCCATTATTTTATTTTGTAAGTAAGTTCCCAAACCCCATTCTCCCTCCCAAACGCCCCAAACCCCAATTCCCTATTAGTGATTCTTTGGAACTCTTTTCCATGGTGGGTGGCCCTATTGTGCAATGAAATTGGTTGACACACCTTGATTGTTGTATTATATACAGAATAGTGAACTAGAATTCCCTCTACTCCTTTGAAATTTGGGAGGGCCTCCATGTTTCACCATTGTTAAACTAAGTTCCATAAACTTCATGCCCACAATGTGTTTGATAAATGTTTGAATGAGTACTTTGTGCATCGGTGAAGTCTGAGTAACCTAGTGTAGTTATATGTGATATCGGGCTAAGTGTGGGGTATTTGAGGGAAGTCCTCAACCACTTCTCCTACACCTTAAAGGCGCAAACAAGGGGAAGGATCATTTAGGCAAGCTAAAGGGAAACAAGTTGCCGACGGATCAAAGAAGGCACCATTGGGACCGAGCCCTCGTTTGGATCTAGTTCGTGATGATGCCATCCAATGACATAGGGACTTCGAGCCATATTGGCGATAAGTCTCCGAGATAGGTATTAATGTGAAAACTTTGGAAGAGAACTTCCCGGACGTGCTTGCCCAGTTGTGAGAACTGAAAATGTATAAACTTCTAGAGTGCCCCCGCCATGCAAATTTGAGCATGGTGCGGGAACTGTATGCAAATTGGAATGCATACTTGTTCACGTCATGGGTATGTGGAAAGGAGGTGCCAATGGGTACACGGTCCTTATGTGAATTTTTGGGAGTTGATAACTCTATCCCGCGGAGACTACAATAATTTGTCAAACGCCCAAGCTACCAGTCGATATGTCACACTCTTTGTGGCATTGATTTGAATGCCAAGTTGACCGGAACTAAGGGCGATGCCCATCTTGAGATGATCTGCTTCGATTTTAACAATACCGCCAAGGTGTGGAAAAATTTCGTATAGGCCAGACTCATGCTAATTGAGCACAACAGTGAATGCACTTGAGATCGAGTGTGTGTGATATTTTTCCTGATGATTGGGAGACCCATCAATGTGGGTGAGATCATGCTAGTGGAGATGGCCCGTACACGATTTGGGCGGAAGATCAAGAGATTCTTCTTTAGGAACTTGCTCACGCAGTACATGTTTCTTGGGAAGTGTCTGAATACCCCAGTTATGACGAGGTTGTAAAGGCTCCTAAGGGGTATGGACATCACATATTTGTTGGAGACTACGTCTAAGCTTAGCCAGGCAGCACCGAATGACAGGGACGAGAACTTCAACAGGTATCTCTATAACTCCCTAAATGTGATCATCTGCAGAATGGGTGTATCGAACGAGGTGCGTATGCATCTACACAATGATTTGTCTATTTCTTCCAATAGATGTTGGGATTGAACCTGGAAGTCCCGTTCACCCGTCATAGGATGAGAACACTCACAAAGGCTCTGGCTCTAAGGATGAAATTGGTTATGAGGTCATGGGGGCCATGACTTTGGTGCCCCTAGGAGTTGATGATGACGATGATCCCAGAGCTGCGGCTGGCGGGCATTCTAAGGAGGAGGAATCTGACTAAAGTTGAAAGGTTACTACCCGATGAACCTAAATGTATGGAGGGTGTGCATAAAGAAAATAAAAATAAAAAAAGAAGAGAATTTTTTTTGCAAGAATAAGAAAAAAATGATAGTTCAAATAATATAGAAAAACACACCCCTCCTAATCTTAATAATTCGTTCTAGTGGGAGTATATAAGTGCTTAACTTAAAATAGAGGTTATGTTGTATATATTTTGTGGCGAGTGAATTAGTTGAGAAGAAGATGTGCTCGATTTTGAGTGTAGTGTATTAAAGTTCTTAGGAGGGTTAGTCAATATTCCAAAATGTATCCTATCCGTCCCTTTGCCTACATTACAACCTTAAAGTCCTAATTAATCCTAGATTTGGCTAGCTTAGATTAGTAGAGATGTACACTACGGGCAAGCTTATGGTACGAGCACGAGATTCACATGAATTCTTTGTGAGAGTGAGCAATATTTTGTTCAAATTGTGTGATGTCCTTAAATGATGTTCAATGACATATTTTAATGTGTGGGCTATCCTATTTATTCACTCATTTGTTTGTTGGTGAGGTCACATGATCTCATGAAGGATCAGTAATGTTGTAAACTTCTTTTTTTTGGCGAGTGCGCGAGTTGAGGGTGCTTAGTGGTAACGAGTCAGCTCTTGAGGTAAGGTGGTGACGAATTGGTTGTTTGAATTGAATGAATGAAAATGTTATTACTTGAGCATGCTTAAAAGGGAAAGAATGTGAAAATTATATATTCGTGCTTGATTGCCGGTATTGATCATATTCAAAGGTAGAGTGTGTGGTTAAAATTGAAGTTCTCCTCTTTAGTTAAAATTTGTACGTTGTTGGGGGTGTTGTTTATAGTCCCCCATTGCTTTAGGACGAGAAAGAGTATATATATAAACATTAAGATAAATATCAACACCCCACACATATACTCTTGCTCATCCTCGAGCAATGGGACTATCAACTACACCCCCAACAACGTACAAATCTTAACTAAAGAGGAGAACTTCAATTTTAACCACACACTCTACCTTTTACTTGTGTTTCGTAGATTATATTGCCTCACATTTTACTCGTGTTTCGTAGGTTTCGAATGTGAAATGTATTGATTTATGCTAATTCGTGGTTTTTTATGTGTAGGAATCATCCGGAGGCAATACGGGGCAAATGTGCGAGATTAGTGCCAAAAAAGAGCAATAGTGGAAAATGGCCATTTGTAGCACCATAGGAAGCGTGGGGCGCTACCTGTGGTGCAGTTTCCAGAATCAAAATATTTCCAACACCAGGGATAGTTCCCCACGCTACCCTGTTGCTGGTGACAAAAAATCTCTCCTACTTCGTTTGGGCTAAGGTCATTTCGGCCCAAGAACTACCCAACGCGTAAAAAGCAAGACTAAGCCTATTTTGGGAAGGGAAACACCACTTTGAAGAAAAAATACACACAAGGAACATCCGTGAGTGAGGATATGCCAGATTCTTCATCTTTTCTTAGTATTCGTAATTATTCAACACTTGTGAATTTGATTTGATATTATCATGAGTGGCTAAAACCCGTAGTTATGGGGTTGTGATTTAGTCATGAATATTATTGTATAAAGTTGATTAACTTTGATTACCATTCACTAATATATGGTTTTTTCTTCATTTATGTGATTAATTGCTTAATTGTCTGGCCAATAGTTAGGCTCTATTTATTACCTTGCTATGCTTGGGAAAGCTACGTCTATATTAAAAAAGATTTGAAGAAAGCATGATATTCACTCTGAGTCAGGTGTGGATTTGTGGTTAGCATATGAATATACCTAGTCACCGAGCTTAATTAAATATCGCAATCTTAATGCGTTCCTAATAAATAGATTCCTTATGAATATAGGTGTTAATCTATTTTGAATAGGCGAGTATGAATTCAGGAGAATACTACGAGAACAACTGTTCGATTAAATAGCAACCATGAGTGAATTGTATGAAAGAGAGAGTTAATTAGAAAACAATAGGATTGGTGAATCGATCACAACCCTAGAATATTTGTCTCTACTGAATACACAACAACCATTTTGTTGCTTGATAAATTAGTTACTTATTAGAATTAATGCTTACTATAATCACACTTTTGAACTCTGATTGACTCGACGGAATAATAATCTCGGTAAAACTAGGGGGTAGTTAACATATGTCTCTGTGGGTTCGTCACTCGATTTATCACTTTAATACTTGTACGGCTACATATGCTTGTGTGTGTGCGTTTGGGAGCAACACTCTACTTTTTTTTTTAAAAATCTTCATGAATATCCACATCTAATAGTTTATAAAATTCCAAGAGAACTTTTGTGATGACCCAAAAGGTCATTTTATGAATTTAGAATCCGTTCTAGGCTTATTAGCCATAAAAAGATTAATTTTAACTACCTCGATTTGTGTGCACAGTCCGGGCATGACACCAGAAAGCTTTTATGTTAAAATATAAGAAACAATAATTTTTAGAATTACAAAATTTGGTTTTAGTTGACTTGAGTCAACATTTTGAGTAAACGAACTCAAATATGTGTTCCGACGATCCCGGAAGGTCCGCAGTAAAATATGGGACCCGGGCGTATGTCTGGAAATGAATTCCGAGGTCCCAAGCCTTAGAAATTAATTTTTGAAAGAAAATGTTTTGCTGAAATATTTATGAAATAATGAAAAGAATTAATGTTTGAAGTCATTGGTATCGGGACCGTATTTTGGTTCCGGAGGCTGGTACAGATTTTTTATGATATTCAAGTCTTGCCTGTGAAATTTGGTGAAATACGGAGTTCGTTTGACGTGATTCGGACATCCGGTTGAAAAGTTATGAACTATAAGTGTTCTTGAGGAAAATAATGAGTTTTGAGGTTTAATTCGTTGTTTTACATGTTATTTTCATGATTTGATCGAAGGAGCAAGTCCATATTATGCTTTTAGACTTGCGTGCATGTTTGATTTAGAGCCCCGAGGGCTCGGGTGAGTTTCAAATAGGTTTGGGTTGTGTTGCGCTCGTTCTTTCTTATGCTTCGACGTCGTTTCTTCAAGCATAAATGATATCATATTGAACAAATGAGCTCCGATTTATGTTTTGAATGAAGTATTAGATCCGTATCGTAATTACGGACCCGTAGCAAAAAGAATCATCGAATTTGGACATCGTATGAGGATTTTATGGCCATTTTACCAAGGTTGCCCAGATTTTTCAGGTTAATTACGAATTTGCCCCTGACGGCGTAATAAAAACCTGCACTATTTGCAAATCTTAAAACCTACATATCTCCTTCATTATAAGGTTAAAGTGAGTGATTCAAAAGCCTAAGTTCATTATAATTTCACAAGGAATCCATTGGACACAAGAAAATCGAGTTTAGGGATCGTTTGGCATGAGAAAAGAGACAGAATAGCTGGCAGAAAAATAAATACAAAACGGGTAGACTTCTTTTTCTTCAAATTTTCGAACCCCACAGCTCTAGGAACGAATTTCCTCACCAAATATCATCCCCAAGTCATAGGTAATCAATTCAAACTTTAATCCTTCAATTACCCATTATTTTCATCACTTTTAAATCAAAAACTATGAATTTTCATGGTAAAAATTGAGGGTTTGGGTAGAATTAGGGAATTTTATACAAATCGAATCTTTACCTCGAATTGAGGCCGGATTTAGAAATTAATTGTATATTTGGGTTCGTGGGTGAATGTGTAAACGTAATTTGGTCCGGACCCCGAGTTTAGACCAAGCGGGCCCGGGGTCGAATTTTCACTTTTTTCGAGAAAACTTAGGAAAAATTATATTTTTCAATAAAGTTAGTTCCTTTAGCATTAGTTAATGATATTAAGTTAATTTTGATTAGATTCGAGCAATTTAGAGGTGAATTCAAAAGGAAAAGCAATAATTGAGTTGTGAGTGGCCTACGGAATTAAGGTAAGTGTTTGGCCTAGCTTTAGGTTGAAGTAATAGGACTCCACACTTGTTTGCTACGTGAATTGCATGGGTGTGGTGTATAGGTGTGGTGACGAGTATCTATGCACCACCCAAACCGTTTGTTAAACAGGATCCCTTTTCCCGTTCCCCACTTATTTGATCATTGTTTTAACTGCATGTTCATTATTGTTTCTATGACTATTTGGCCTTGTTGAATTATTGTTAGTTATCGTTGTGACTATTTGGAAAGAGTATTGGTTGTTTGAGCTGGTTCCCTTGTGATATAAATATGGTCGAGAGGTTTGATATTATTTTTATGAAACAAAATATATATATATATATATTGATATTCCTGTTGGTTTCAAGGTTGAAAGGTTATTGACGAGGTTATAAGAAAAATGCAGTTTATTATTTATAATTGTTGGGGTTCGCGTGTTTATTGGGTTTCATTGAGTTATTTCTAATTGTTGTTGTAAGTGTATTAAAGATGTTGGTTGTTCTCTTGAGTTTATCATAGTATATAAAGACTGAGCTGGATTGACAGCGTTACGGTGTTTACTTGTATTCTGGTTGGTTTTGTTGTGAAATGTTATTGGTTAAGGCTTACGAGGTATATCATCTTCTGTTTGAAATTGGGGAAATAATAGTATTGTGAGAGGCTTGGCCTGAATCGTGAAAGTCGAAATAAATAAATAAATATATATGACTGTGATAAGGGTGGACAGGAGAAATAAATATATATGACTGTGATAAGGGTGGACAGGAGAAATAAATATATATGACTGTGATAAGAGTGGACAGGAGAAATAAATATATATGACTGTGATAAGGGTGGACAAGAGGAGGAATAAATATATATATATATATATGACTGTGATAAGGGTGGACATGAGAAATAAATATATAGGACTGTGATAAGGGTGGACAGGAGAAATAAATATATATGGCTGTGATAAGGGTGGACAGGAGAAATAAATATATATATATGACTGCGATAAGGGTGGACAAGGGGAATATAAATATATGACAGTGATAAGGGAGGATATTTACATATATATTTTACTGATTTTTTTTCAAGAAAAAGAGAATCAAAGTTTGGAAAAGCTAAATTACTATTTATACTGTTTTGTTTTTAGGAAGACAAAGATTTGAAACTTTCTATTTTATAGTACTATTTTCATATTTTGGTGCTACTTTTATTCAAAGATAAAGCTTGAAGAACTTGGAAATTTTGAGGATTTGGTTATAGTTGAGGCCTGAAAGAGGCGGTTGTGTTATTTTATTATTGATGCAGTATTTGAATTGATGTGTTTAGATTTTCTTCTTGTTTTATAATTATTGTCTCAGATATATTTTCTTGTTCGTGTATAATTATTTTATTGTGTTATCGTACATATATTAATATCACATGTTTATCGTTAAAGCCCTGCCTTAGCCTCGTCACTACTTCGCCGAGGTTAGGCTCGACACTAACTAATTACATGGGGTCGGTTGTACTGATACTACACTCTGCACTCTTTTGTGCAGATCCAGGTGCTAGCCAGCAGTAGAAATTTTTAGAGCAGCCATCTATTTATTCGGAGACACGAGGTATATCTGCCGGCGTTTGCAGATCCCAAGAGTCTTCTCCTATTTTTGTAAAACTGTTTTATTATATTCAGAACAGTTACATTATTTCTTTCAGCCCATTATTTGTAGTATTCTTTAGTAGTTCGTGAATATTGACACCAGACTCTGGGGTAGTCTAGATATATTATATGATTAGTTCGTGGTTTGTTTTTATTCAATTGTTTATTATTTTATCTTCGGAAATCATTTAGATTAAGTTTATTTTAAATTTATTATTGATGCTTAAGAAAATAATCAAAGGAAATTAGCTACTAGAATTCTAACATTGGCTTGCCTAGCAAGTATGGTGTTAGGCGCCATCACGATCTTNTACTTATCTCTCAGAGGCTATTGAGTTAGGAACAATCTCACTTCTCTTCTGCTCTATCGTGCGAATTTATTCTACCATCGATGATTGAACTTGTCTATTCTTGTCCTCTCACAAATCTCTACAACACGCAAAGCGCCTACAACCGGACAAGGGGTGAAGCCCTAATGACGACTACAATTAAGGGAAGAGACAGAAGCAGAGCTCAGACTAAAGCTCGAACATCAACACCTACTGTACAGTTTCAAATACATCTAGACGTGGAGGTTCTAGCTCAGTCGGTGCATTTTGGACTAGCCCATATCCCAGAAGGATTCATAGTTACTTCAGTACCGCATAACAAGGGAATAGTTGGAAGCAACAGGGTTGAATTATATGAGCTGTGAAATTTAACATTTTGGATTGCCAGGCATTGTGACCTATGACTTCGTGTCAAGTGGAGAAGTCCACTGTCAGGAATAGATTGTGGGGTCATGTGTTATATCGATTTTGGCTTGAAAGGTATAAGGGTTGAGATTTTTTCAAGAGATAAAGCTAAGGATTGTGGTGTGTTTGTCTTCTTAATAACCCTATACCTCAGTACCAAAGGAGTTATATAAACAACTTTAGATCTACAAAAGGTTTACTCAGCGTGGAAGTCACGGTTGCAGATTTTGGGGTGCTCCAGAGGGAGTACGGTGGTTGACAAACTTCTAGACTATATGGTTCATGCCAAGGTTTATCTGTATAGAGCTCTACTTCTGGGATCATTGTGCATCAATAGAGATGAGAGTTACCCCAAAAGAATGATGAAAAAGTATACGAATAAAGGGTAGCTCAGCAGCGTTGAGTTAACATAGTAAAAGAATAAATTGGCCGTCGGTGTTTGTGACAAGCCTACGAAGAGGACGACCATCCAGTGCAACATCAACTGTTTGACTTAGTTCTCATAAATGTTTTGAAAGAATTTGCTTCTCGGACCCTCCATAATGCGGGGTGCATAAGGTTTGAGCGGTTGCATCAGGTCTTATGACGGTGTTAGAACATGCTACCAGGTTCGATAAGTCAGCCCGTCACACTCCTACTTCGGTTTATCTAGCCAGAAAGCAAGTCCACAGACTCATTAAAGGACTCAAATATGATTGTAAAATTTTAGACAACACAGGGCGGGTTGATACTTTATTTCGGCTAGTGGTAGAAATTGTCCTAGTCTTGGGAGAGTCATATTTCATCAGAACACTCAGGCTACGTGCCCCATTGAAGTTATAATTCAATTTACCTGAACAACTAGAGAAAAGGGGTTAGAATGTCAAAGGTGGAGGTCAGATTCCTAGAGGTGGAGACCCAGCCAATTGATATATTTTCTATGGTATGGCTGAGGCCGTTATATCAAATGGTTCCATTACAGGAACAATCTCTACTTATTATAAAGTGATGATTTCCCGAACTTAAATCGGTTATGTGTATCTAATAAAATTCTTCTAATATGCTCCACTCTCGGGTGAGCTTCGTAACTCAAAATAATCTACTTATGTGAATACTTGTTTTGAGAGATTTTATGGATATAGCCGCGTCTATCATTACGTGTTGCAATTTTGTTGGACATAAAATATTTAAAGGAAGAAAACGGAAGGTTTTGGGTGGCGATATGCATATTACTTGTGATTCAGAATTGAGGACGAGATCCTCGCATTTTAATATGATTTGAGATGTTTAAATCGTGCTACGAGCCGCGGTGGAAGTTATGTAAGAACAAAGTCCTTGTGATGGAAATCCTTGTGTTTAAATTCTCCCGTGTGAATTAAAATTTTGCTATAGTACTGGTCAGGCCTGTTAGGCTTATTCAACAATTCATGTATACCACAATGATAATGATCATAAGAAGAAACGAATAAATAATAATAATAATAAAAGTAATACTAATAATAATTAAATAAATAAATAAAGAAATAAACTAATTAATTAATTGTGTATAATTTTCCAAATCCGTGTCAGAATTATTGAGCTTTGACCTGCGAGGTATGTGACACCCGTGTGGCATTAAATGAGACACGTTAAGTCGTGTATATAATTATGAGGTCTTCATGAATCGCACCTCGTCATCAGTATTGTGAAGGTTGAAAGGGGATTATTGTTAACGTGAAGCTGTTGATAATTCTGTAATTTGCTATGAACAACCATTAAGAAAATAAAGGCGGTGAGTATGGGCAGCCTTGCGTATATTCCAGTCGGTGAGAGACCGTTAGCTTCAGACATTCAGACGTTGGCTAATCAATTCGTGAGGTTGGACATTCCCACATCAGTGTTCTAGCTTGTACATTTTCTTGGTCTTCTCTAATCGAGCATATCCGGAAGCGGCATGGTGGTGACCCATATTTGGTTGTTCTTAGGGACACAATTCGGCACGGTGATGCCAAGCAGGTTACAGTTGGTGATGATGGTGTTTTGAGGATGCAAGGTCGTATATGTGTGCCTAATGTTGATGGCCTTCGTGAGTTGATCCTTGAGGAGGCTCACAGTTCTAAGTATTCTATTCATCCAGAGACAGCTAAAATGTACCAAGATTTGAGACCCCATTATTGGTGGAGAAGGATGAAAAAGGACATTGTGGCGTACGTGGCTCGTTGCTTAAATGGTCAGCAGGTAAAGTATGAACATCAGAGACTTGGTGGTTTGCTTCAGCAGATAGAGATTCCTGAGTGGAAGTGGGAGCGTATCACTATGGACTTCGTTGTTGGACTCCCACAGACTCAGAGGAAATTTGATGCAGTTTGGGTTGTTGTGGATAGGATAA
>ML260638.1:0-21478 GCA_005239495.1 Nicotiana undulata | reverse complement strand
ACACCAGATTTTCTAACTTTTTACACCCCGTTAGCTACCCGAAACTCACCCGAGCTCTCGGGGCTCAAAACCAAAAACACACACGACTCCCAATACAACCTACGGACTCATTCAAGCTTTTAAATCATAAAAATATCATCAAAAACCATGAATCAAACCTCAAGATCCAATTAATCAAACTTAAGAACTTTAAAATTCTAGAATTCACTTCAATACGCCGAACCGGCCTAAACTGCTCGGAACGACTTCAAACTTTGCAGACAAGTTATAATTAACACCACGGAACTATTCCCGGTCTCGGAATCTCATTCGGACCTCGGGAACATAACACTACTTTCCAAGCCACATTTCTAGTTCTTTAAAACCTCAAAGTCTCATTTTTTATCCGAAACCACTCATTTCAAGTCCGTTTTACACCAAATTTCACAGATAAGTCACATAACATATAATAAACCTGTTCCGGGCTCCGGAACCATAATACGGGCCCGGCAACACGGTTTTCACATAATTATTCATTTTCAAAATCCTTTATTATTTTCAGAAAACAATTTTCTTTAAAAATTCATTTCTCGGGCTTGGGACCTCGGAATTCGATTCCGAGCATATGCCCAAGTCCCATATTTTCCTACGGACCCTCCGGGACCGTCGAATCACGGGTCCGGGTCCGTTTACCAGAAATGTTGACCAAAGTCAACTATATTCATTCATTAATTATCAGAACTCATTTTCATCAACTTTTCACATACTAGCTTCCCGGTTACACGCCCGGGCTGCGCACGCATATCGAGGTGAGACTAACGGAGGCTCTCGGAGCCTCGGAACACAGATACAACTTCAATTATGTAAGATGACCTTTTGGGTCATCACATATACCACGTGGGAATGGACTCGGATCAAACTACACTCTTTGAGCCGAAGTGACAAAACTGTGCGGGAATTACAATGGCGCACGACCCCACGCGGTGCGCCATGCGTCGCGCCGCCCTACGCGCCGCGCTTGTGGTATTTTACCATTGTCCATTTTCTTGCCAGGCAGGCTATATAACGGTGTGCGTCGCCACATGCGGTATCCCACATGGCGCGTTAGTGCAATTTTATTTGCTTAAGATATTTTTTCAATTTTTGATATACAGACTTGGTCCTCAAACCCCAAACACAATTCCGTTTAAGTTTTTGAGTTTCTACTCAAACTTTGGAGCCCCAGCTCATCTGTTATAGCTCTATAATTACTTCTCAATTCGAATTCATAACCTACACAATTTAACACACGTAGTAAGTACTAAATACTAGCAATGAGGCCCAAACATTATTAAAGTACAATAACTAGAGTGCGAAATGTAACTAAAAATGAGAATTCCTAGCCTACCATCACTTTCTCGACACAAGATTGACAAGATTCAATGTACAAGGATCAATAATCTATATTTTCATTTAGAAACTGATTTTTTTTATAGATAAAACTTATATATTCAAAATTTTACATAAAAGCATTAAATATTATAATCTTTTTCTAGTTTACAATTTTGTAAAAAGTAATCGAAATTATATTTAACTCTCAGATAGTACGTGTCACCTTAAATAGAACAGAGAATAAAATTTTGATTTAAAAAGCTAAATAATGTTTCACACATTTGTACGTCAAACTTCTCTTGAAAGTTTGGTTAGTTGCCTTAATATATATACAGAGTGCTCGCACAATGATATTTTGGAACAACAACAACAATTATGTCTTACTCCCAATAAATTCGAGTTTATTCTTCTTTTCTCAAATTAATGAAGATCCTAATATAAGAATTTCATTGACTTATACTAATTTGAACAAAAGTTACTTTTTTGGTACATTTAAATAAAAGTTACGGTGAAATGGGAAATCAGACCATTTTAGGTGGCAACAATTTATATTTGTAGGAGCGTTTCATAAAATTAATATAAACTCATTTAGAATATTAGAATACTCATAACGAATGCTAAACTCATTTCTAACTCCATTGCTGGTTACTTTTCACGTACCACCACCACCGTCATTCTCGCCATGAACGTAGTACCAAATTCTAGCCCTCGTGATTCATGTAAACCAATAGGAATCCACTCAAACACGAACATCATTTCCTCCTTGAGAAAACTATTCAGTTAGGCATTTTAAAACAAAAAAAAAACTATTAATATTAGCTTTACTCATAACACGCTAGTAAATTTAGCCTTGAATTCTTTTTCTATTTCAAAGCGGTTAAATGCTTAAACTGGCCAAGTAACAATAAACTTTTTATTTTTTGGGCGGCTCATGTAATTGTCCGTCTAAAGTTTTCAAACTTCCTTAGAAATTCGTGGATCTTCACAACATAGAATAATAACTTCCAATATCTAAATTGTACCATCTAGGTTTGAGAATCGAAGAAGTATTAAGTTTTATCTTTTATTTTTCTTTTTTACATTGGTTTATATGGAGATTATGTGCTGAGTATATTAACCCTGTTTTACGTTTGGTGTACTAGATCTTCATCATTATATCTTACATCATTTGGTTGCCTACCAAATCAAAGTCTTGTAATGAAATAGATGAAGAAGTTGATAACGAGGGGAAATTTGGAAAGTATGATTGGGGAAAAAGTCCAACACATTAGTGATAAGTAGTCACAAGTATGGATGGAAAACAGACGGATTGGGTCGGACATAGACAATGGGTAATACAAAAAGGATAAATTATCCGACCCGATCCATATTTAATACGGATAAAAAACGGGTTAACTTTCGGATAATATGGATATTCATATTATGGCTTCTTGAATATGATCACTTTTGGGAGAATTCCTAGTCTCCCAAACTTGAGAAACCCCCCAATTTGAGGTTTTACGAATATAAAAGTTAAACCCATTAGTTATCCATTAGTTATTCATTGGTTATCCATTTTCTAAGTGGACACTACAAGAAATTCGACCAAAACTGACCGCGGCCAACCGACCGACTTCGATCGGTCAAAAAACCGACTGAAGTCAATCGGAATTTTTTTAATTTAATTTAATTTTTTTACATTTTTTGGCGCCAAAACGCGGGACACTATTTTAGCATCCCGCGAAATTTATTTTTTAAGAAACCGACTGATATCGATCGGTTTTTCATATAAAATAAATTAAAATTAATATTTAAAAAGTCGACCGAAATCGGTCGATTATTTGAATCAGTCATTTTAAAAACCGACCGACTTCGGTCGGTAATTTTAGCGAAAATGCAATTAAAGAGTACAAATGAATTAAAAGAAAGTCTTAAACAAAAATGTATCAATAGTCTAATGGTAGAATATTATCCTACCACAATACAAACCCTGGTTCGAGTCCCACACGGTGCATTTTTTAGTTGCATAATTAAAAATACCGACTGACTTCGATCGGTTTTTTCGACATGCTTTTTCTTTTTGGGTCGTTTGTGAAAAATAATTTACCGACTGAAATCGGTCAGAAATTGTGACCGACTTCGGTCGCTATTTTCTACCGACCAACTTAATTTCGACGGATTAAAGTCGGTCGGAAATTTATCTTTTTTAAAGTTTTACGACCGATTTCGGTCGATATTTCTGGACGGTTTTACGCAGTTGTCTAGTAGTGGGATAATATAGTTCTTATCCATATTTGACCTATTTTTAAAAGTTCATTATTCAACCAATTTTTAATGAATAATATGGGTGGCTAACTATTTTCCTTTAATCATTTTGCCACTAGTAGTCACAAGCGTGATTTTCTCGATATAAGATTAACCTTTGATTTTACATACACCTCTTTAGAGGCTCATAAAACATTAAAATGTGTCCTAGTCACCCGTGTACACACTCGTCACCTCGTGTACACATTATTTTTTTACATAACACAAATATGCAATTAAGGCCAAATCCTAAGGGTTATTTTCCCACAGAAGGTTAAGCAAGATACCTACCTCATGCAAACCAATCCAATAATCCAAAAATGCTGTTCCTTTAAAATTAACCTTCGTCTGGCTCAAATTTAGCAAAAACGAATCAATAATATCAAACAATGCTAAAGGAATCAATTCCAAATAATAAAGGCCCAATCTTTACCCAATTCCCGAAAAGTCAATCCCAAGCTCGCACGACCAAAATCCGAGTCGAGAGGTATATCTCGACTACCCATAACCCCACAAGTCTAAATATATGATTAACTTTTAAAACCGAAACCAAATCACACTCCCAAATATTAAATTTTTATTTTTCAAAACATAGTAAAAAATCCTCAAAATCTTTCTATCAAATTCCATGGTTTTGGTGTAAAAATCCATAAGAAACTAAGATATAATATCAAAATTAAGTGAAAATAACTTATCCAATAGCTATGCGTGAAAATCTCCTTCAAAATCGCCCCTTACCAAATCTAGGGCTCAAAATGTTATAAAATAAGCCTAAGTCCCGAAATAGCCATCTATAAACAAACTACAGATGTCGCACTCGCGATTAGAGGTTCGAAAATACGACCCCGCAAATCCAACACAAGAAAATAAAAAATGCGAAGACATCCTGCCCAGTGGATGTCGAAAATGCGACCAAACACTTCACAAATTGCAAAGCCCTATTTCCCCATCGAACCTCGCAAATGCGACCATCACTTTGCAAATGCGACCATCACTCCGTGAATGTGAAATCCCAACTGCCATTCCTTTGTCACAAATGCGACCAAGTGCCCTGCAATTGCGAGGGCCCCAGGCAGCCCCCATCGCAGATGCGATAATGCCACAGCAAACACGAGCAGACCTTCACAAATGTGAGGTCTGCAGCACCAAAAAAATCTGACACAAACCAAAAAACTTTGAAAGCATTCAGAAACTCATCCGAGCCCCACATCAAATGTCTAAACAAGTACATAAACCTCATACGAACTCGCACATACACCCGGATCATTAAATAACATATAAAATCACGAATCGAACACCAAAACACATCATGCAAGCTATGAAACTCAAGAACTTCAACATTCACAATCAAGCGTTCAATTCCTTCCAAACCAACTTGGAATGACACAAAAGCTTGCACACAAATTCTAAATGGCAAAGCGGACCTACTCCAAGTCTCGAAACAATAATCTGAACTCGATAGCCACTAAGTCAACACTTGGTCAAACTTATGAAATTTCTAAACCTTCAGATTGCCAATTTTGGCAAAAAGAGTCAAATCATCCCAGGAATCTCCAAATTCGATTCTGGGCATATGATTTAGTCCAAGATCACCATACAAATCTATTGGAACCATCAAAATATCATTCTAAGGTCGTTTCCTTAAAAGTTAAACCTTGGTCAACTCTTATAACTTAAACATCCAACCTTGGAACTTAGTGTTCCATTTCCATTCAAAACCTTACCGAAACCAAACCAACTATCCCAGCAAATAAAAAAACAACGGGAAGCATCAGAAGGAAAAATAGGGCTGAAATACACAAAATAACTTGTCGGGACGTTACATTATCTCCCTTTTAAACAAATATTCATCCTCGAATAGGTCTAGAATCATACATGTGATATAAAAAAGATGAGGATATCGGCTCTACATATCATGTTTGGTCTCCCAAATCGCGTCATCGACCGGTTGACCTCTCCATTGAATCCTCACCGATGCCATATATTTTGACTTAGTTTTCGAACGTGACTGTCCAAAATGGCCACCGGCTCCTTAACATAAGTCAAATCCTTGTCCAGCTGTACCGAGCTAAAATCTAACACATGTGACAGATCCTTATAGTACTTTCAGAGCATTAAAATATGAGACACCAGATGAACTTCGATAATATGGGTGGCAAAGCATGTCTGTAGGCCACCTTACCAACTCTCTCCAAAACCTCAAATGGACCAATATCTCGAGGGCTCAACTCACCCTCCTTCCTAAATTTCATCACACCTTTCATGGACGAAACTCTAAGTAGAACCTTCTCACCTACCATGAATGCCACATCAACAGTCTTCCTATCAACATAAGCCTTTTTCCTGAATTGCACTATACAAAGCTGCTCCTGAATCAATTTCACCTTCTCCAAAGCATCATGAACCATATCAGTGCTCAACAACCTAGCCTTCCCGGGCTCAAACCAAGCAACCGGAGAATGATATCACCTCCCATGTAGGGCCTCATACAGAGCCATCTAGATACTCTACAGGTAGATGTTGTTGTAGGCGAACTCTGCTATCGGTAGAAACTGATCCCATTGGCCCCCCAAATCAATGACACATGCTCTCCATATATCCTTCAAGATCTGAATAGTACACACGGACCGCCCGTCCATCAGGGGATGAAATTCTTTACTCAGCTCAACCTGTGTGCCCAACTCACACTGCATGGCTCTCCAAAAATGCGAAGTAAACTAAGTGCCCTGATCCAAGATAATAGACACAAGCACACCATGCAGGTGAACAATCTCTCTAAGATAAATTCGAGCCAACTGCTTTGAAGAGTAGGAAGTCATGACCGGAATGAAATGTGTAGACTTGGTCCGTCTGTCTATAATGAACCACACAACATCAAATCTCCTCAAGGTCCATGGAAACCCAACCACTAGGGGTGTTAATAAAAACCCGAAAAATTGAACCAAACCAAAAACCGACCAAAAAAATCGATACTTTTTAGGTTTGGTTTGGTTTTGGTTTTGAATTTAAAATATCGATCAAAATTGGTTTGATTTTGGTTTTAATAAAAATATAACCGAAAAAACCGAACCAAACTGACTATAGAATTAGATATTTAAATTTATTATTACACCTATATATATGTATATTTTTATATAAAGTTTCTAAAATGATATGGTACATATTAGTCATTTGTATTATAAGTCTAGTTCTTTGCAATAACAATAATCTAATTTTTTGCCTTTACATTCTAGTTTGATTGTTAGTTTGCTTTTACTAAGTACAAGAATTATTTCATGTTAAAAATAATGGATTTTTAATTGACTTAATTCATCATTATTTGATTCATTTATCATCAATATATCATGGTAAATGATCGATTTCTCAAATAGCAATTGGTTTGTTAGTGTTATTTAGAAAATGTAGTCGCCGTGGAATATGTGTTTGGTGGTGTATGTCTCATATTAGAAAAAACTGATAAATAACTGAAAAAACCAAAAAACCGATAAAAATTGACAAAAACCAAATCTCTAAAAAACCGACTTAATTGGTTTGGTTTGGTTCCAACATTTTAAGAACTGACTTACTTGGTTTGGTTTTTTTTAGGGAAAAACCGATCCATGAACACCCCTACTAGTAGGGAAGTGAAAGTTATAGGGGAAATGTAGTCTGAAATGCCATTAGTCACCTACTATCTTAGAATCATGTTTGTAAAGCCTTCTATGGAATTAACTACAAGTTTTAATGACTTAATGTAGATGAAGTCTATGGGAATATATACATTGAGTCGTTAAGTAAACGAAAAAGGTATGTTAAGGCTTACTCTTCCTCTCATGGCATTATCTGTATAAAGGAAATGTAAACGAAAATCTACCCCATAACGACTCCATTCTTAGTAGCTAACTATTCTTATGATTTGTAAGTTATATAGAGTCATTAAACGATAGCGATTTTAGTCCCATAACGTTTTTTTGGAGGTGCAACGACCTTACAACACTTTGATAAGTTCATGATGACTCTTTATGTCTCTTGTATATATATATATATATATATATATATATATATATATATATAACGATATTATGAGTGTGTGTGAGGATCACATGGCATTATATACGCATATGTGTGGTACAACAACGCTATAGTCGCACCCCTGATCGGGTGGATATTATGATGATGATGATTGTTAATTTGATTGCCTTCCTAAATTAGTTGAGAACTTGGTTCTTTGCCTTACCCTTATGCGTAAATGAAATAAAATAGTAAAACAAGAATAACAATTTTTACATAGAAAATCACTTGGCTGAAAGGTGCAAAAACTATCACCTACCACGTAAGATTATAACTTCAACTTCACTAGAACAAATGAGCCAAATGTACTTATTACAAGGCATGTAAACCAATACCCACACACTTTTGATACTTCAACTCCTTGAATGAATTACAAGTTACTCTAACATGAACTGTCAAACAATTACTCCAACTAACAAGTTTTGAATGACATCTTGATTACAACTCTATTCCCTTATACACATGAACTAACAGACTCAAGAAGACCACTGTCACTGTTGATAAACTTGAATGTTGAACTTGAAAATAATATATGTCGTTCTTCATTTGATGTGTAAAAGGATAGTCTTCTCATTCCATGGGGAAAGTATTTAACTTCCTTGTACTCCAAGATATCGGGAGTCCTACACACAGTCAACTTCTTTTTTGACAGCAATCCTAAAGTTCCAAGTATTCCACGAATCTTGTGACCCTTGTCTATCACTCATGCGAGCAGATATTCATGGGCAATAGCCCTTACCGCATCAAGAGTCCTTTCTAGCAATCTCAGACTTTAGTAACTTTGTGTAAAAGTTACTACCATGTAAGAACCTTCAACAACTACCTTGAGGACCCGGTTCTTAGCACACTTGAGCAGCTACCTTGAGGACCTGGTTCATAGCACACATTCACTAGACACACTTTGTTAATCATCAAAATCCCAATTCTCAACAAATTCTCCCTTTTTTATGATGAAAAACTTTGTGCTCATGAATCGGGTAATGGAATTCATAAACACTCACATTACATCACAATTGAGAACAATACAACACAAACACTTTTTAACAGACATCTTCCCAATTCAGAACAAGTACATCAACTCACCACTCTATCTTCCGCCTTTTGGCATCATCAAAGACAAGTTGTTAGACAGTCTAGATAGAGTTAATGCAAGATTGATGGTCATTGAGGCTAAAACACAAGAACAAGAAAAATCAAATAAAATGAACTATGTCAATGATACAAACTATATGAGAAGCAGGTAAACCACATAAGAGAGTTCATGAAGTAGTGTCAAATTAAGCCGAGGGCATTAAACTAAACATTAAAACAAAATTAACGGAGACATTCTGAAAACTAATCATAACTAAAAAAGAATATCAAAAGAGAAAATCACCACTAGTTCAACAAAACAGACGGGAGACAAGGAGTAAAAGACTAGGATCAAGGGTGAGTAGAGGACGGGGGGAGGGGGGGGGGGGGGGGGGGGGGGGGGGGGGGTCAAGGCTTTCACAAGAGTGGATATCTGTTAAGCATGAGCCTATCTGTCTTTTTTGAGGTCCTCGATAAGCTTCCTCATTTCCCTTATCAGCTCATCATTCTCCTCCCAAAGTTTAGCATTTTCTTTTCAAGCCAACTCCAACCTTTTAGAGAGTTCAGCAGCCCTGTTGCTTCCAGGAAAAACAGCAAAACCAGTTAACCCTCTATCCTTTCAGCATATCCACACTACTGAGCGTGATAGCATACATAACATCATTTTGATTCCCAAACATCAACTCAGGCAATGATATATTGATCTTGTAAAATAGTTCAGTTAGCATGAAGCCATAAGGCATAGCATGCTTAGGCTTGGAGGTGTCTGCAACCCTTGCCATATGTTGAATCATCAAGCTAGGAAGATTTATGGCTCTACATGTATCCAACAAATCCATTATATCTATATCACGTAGGGTGGAATCATGCCTCCTCTCAGATCTCTGCAGAATGTAAGAATTCACAAAGTGAAACAACAGCTTGTGAAAAGGTGTCACTTCAGTATTGTACACATTCTAGGGAGCATCTAGCTCAAACTTCTAGAAGAACTTTTTGGTAACCACAATGTTGTTTCCAAATCATTGTCAATAGCAAGTCATTTCTTCTTCAGATAGTTTTCAAATCCACGGAAGGAATGTTTAATAGTAGCCCAAAAGCTTCAGCATCAAACTCCATCTCGAATTCTCTCACAGAACTTTTTACTACCTTGCCATCAAAATGAAAATTTGCATAGAACTCTACCACTACAGACACGCATACAGGGGGAAATACCTTAACAAACATACGTGTATATCACTGCAAGTCAAGATTTTCTACCAATTGGGACATGCCTTATTCATCATTGTTACAAGTATCTTCCCATTCAACTCTTTTATGTTTTTTAACTCAGTCAACCTGTCAACTACCCTAGACTCATCCCTTTTCTTCTTCCCTATGTTGGTCTTCTGAGAGGTGGCAGTTGCTTTGGTGGGTTTACCAGCTCTTCGCCGATTGTTTCTTGGCCTTTAGGGAAGAACTAGGTTCATCCTCCTCATCCAACTCAACAACAGTTTCAGTAGTAGGAACTTGCTTTCTTGTCTCTTGGCACTCCTAGACTCCTTTGTCATCTGTTCATCAATAGCTTTTCTCTTGCTCTGTTGATAGGAGTCCTAGTGGTAGGAGCCTCTTCCTTTCTTGCTTGTGAAACTAGTCTTGTATATTTTACAAGAGTCTTCTTGATCTTCTTCCTTACCTCAGATAATGGCATATCATCCTTATCACTATCAATCTCCTCGTCTCCAAAAAAGATAGTTAAGAAAGTCCTAGGTTCTTCCGACCCTTCCTCTTAATAAGCTTCTTCTAAAAGGGCCATGACTTTATTCCTAATAGTCATAGAGCCTTCAAATTCTTCACTAGCATTGTCTTCCTCACTTTCAGATTTAGTTCCCAAACTTTCACTTTCTTTTTCATCTTCATTACCCTCACTCTCAGAGTCATCATCTCCCCCACTTCCATTTTTGCTTTCTTCTGAATTTGCCACTTGTTCACCTAGTTGTTCTACTACCTCACCTTCTTTTTCTTTACCTGATTCCCCCCATTCTCACTTTTCTTTCCTTCAGTACTTTGAGTTTTCTTAATCACCTTTGTACCTCATTATTTACTTCTCCTTCTCCCTCGCTATGAGTTTCCTTATCATCAGTCCAACTGCAATAACTACCATCAAAACCCACTTAATCCCCTGTTTCTTTCTCACCTTCCCCCTTAGCCACAAGTAAGTCAACAACTATTTCTAAACACTTGTCCTAAGTTACTACTTCCTTTTCTACAACAGTACTCTCTACATGTGGTGTGTCACTCAGGGGTGACATAACTTCCGACAAGAAAACTTCAATTGCAGTAGTTGGAACATCAAGTTTTGATGGAGGAGGTTTTACCTGATCATCCTTGACAAGTGGAGATTCCCCCTAAGCATTAACCTTTTTTACTTTTGGTTCCCCCTTAACAATAGCACGATAAAAAACTTTACCACTCTTTACTGATTTACTAGAGGTAGTCTTGGCCTTAGTGGGTTGGGAGGTGGTTTGTGAGGCGGATACAGGTGCATGGGTGGTTTGTTTTGGAGATTCATGTGCAGTGGTGGTGGAAATTACAAGCGTAACAGTAAAACAAGGTAATGGTGCAGGAACAGTAGTGGGCATGGGTGGAGAGATAACAGGAGTAGGTTCAGAATCACCAGTCGATTTTAAATTCTTCTTTGGCTTGGAATTCTATATTTTGGATTTAGTTCCAGGCTTAGATGATGAATTTGCTTTTGAAGGGGTTTGGCTAGACTTAGTCATGGTGGTGAGAGGACGATGAATTTGCTTTTAATCTTTCTTAGGGTTTGGGAGGAACAATGAGGTTTGAGAGAGGTACCATGAGAGGCATTTTAAAAAGAGTAATCCTGATTTGGCTAGAAGAAAGAGGGTAACTAAATTTGAGTTCACACAGGATTCTAATAACGGTTACTTTTGACGACTGGACTCTTAGAATTAATTACACTAGGATTCCCCCTTGATCCTGACTTTGATAACAAATAGGAGTGATGTTAATAGGATTAGGGAGCCCGAGATTAGCAGTAATTTCAGATATTAAGTTCCAATTATTTAAAACAAGATGGCACGTACCTATGTCCAAGAACCAACTCATTCGCAACTCCTTAGTCATTTCTGCAACAAATCTTCCAGCACAATAAGTTAGTATCATAAGGCATAGTCATCAGTTAGACTTTCTAGGATAGTTTGTATACTTAGAAAAAGTATGAGACTAGATCAAGCATTTGATACCTCAACTATCTACATCTATTAACTTCTTTTCTAGCCAACCATTGGGGTTCAAACTAGTTGGAGGCATTGATTAATCCTAGTTCTAGTATGTTTCTTTTAAAGTGGTCCCTACTTAGTGCCTTAGTGAAAATATCAACATTTTGATCTTCAGTTTTACAAAAATTTATTGAGATATTCTCTTTTTCAACATTATCTTTGAGAAAATAATGTCTGATATCAATGTGCTTGCCTCTCTTATGATGGCGTGGATTTTTAGCTATATTTATGGCACTGGTATTGTTACAAAAAATAGGAACACAATAACAAAAAATACTGTAGTCCCTGAGTTGCTGCCTTATCCAAAGCAATTGAGCATGGCAAGATGCTGTTGCTACATGTTCTGCTCACCTATAAATAGAGCCATTATAGTATTCAATACGTGTGTGTGTGTATATATATATATATATGCTTATCCTTCGCTTCATTATTATTCATTCTGAAGTTTAGATGATTCCTCTACTAACACATTTAACTCCATTTGTTAAAATAGCTAAGTTTTGCTTCTTTGTTCCCCCTAGACACCTAGCATGAGCCAGGAAAATGTGTTGTTCCTAAAATGCTTTTCCTATCAACTTCAAAACCTGCATAGTCAGCATCAACATAACCAACTAAGTCAAAGCTATATTTCTTGGATACCATAGACACAAATCAAGAGTTTCTCACGATATTGTAGTATTCTCTTGTTCTTTAAGTGAGACTCTTTGGATTTTCCTGAAATCTTGCACATAGACCCACACTAAACATAATATCAGTCTTGCTTGTAGTGAGATATAACATTGATCAAATCATTCCTCTGTACAGCTTTTGCTCCACTCTTTTTCCTTCTTCTAGATCCAACTTTGTTGCAATGGCAATAGGAATATCAATTGAATTTGAAGAATCTGTGTTTACTTTCTTCAAAAGTTCTTTGATGTATTTTTGTTGATGGATCATGGTTCCAGTAGGTGTCTGCTTAATCTCCAGCCCTATAAAGAAGTTCAATTCACCCACATGCTCATTTCAAACTCACTGCCCATCATTTCAACAAATTGCATTCACAATGCTTCATTAGTAGCCTAAAGATGATATCATCCACATACACCTGTACAATTAAAATATTATTTCCTTTGTTCTTCAGAAACAATGTGCTGTCCACCTTACCCCTAACAAAGTTATTGGTTAAGAAGAATTTTGAGAGTCTCTTATACCAGGCTTTTGGAGTCTACTTAAATCCATATAATGCCTAATTTGAAAATTGGTCAGGGAACTTTTTTCTTTCAAAACCAGGGGGTTGTTTAAAAAATACTTTAAGTAACCATTCAGGAGTGCACTCTTTGCATCCATTTGATATAGAGTGAATTCCATGTATGCAGCAAAAACGATTAACATTCTTATAGATTTCATTCTGATACAGGAGAAAATGTCTCATTATAGTCAATTCCTTATTCTTGATTGTATCCTTGAACCATCCGTCTGGTCTCGTTCCTTGTAATATTTCTTTGCTCATCCAGTTCATTCTCGAACACCCATCTGGTACCTATAACAGTTCTATTTTTGGGTCTTTCACCAGATGGTAGACCTTGCTCCTCTCAAATTGATTCAGCTTTTTTTTGGAGATAAAAGGTACTTATATTAATAATAATTGCAAGCTAGGGTACGTCACCCATTGCATTGTCCCTAATACATACGCCTCCATGGGCCAAAGTTATGCCCTCTAAGGCACTTTCATTGCCTAACGCAACTAAGTTACTACATACGTTCATAAAATAAGATCTAACATACATATAACCATCCTGGTCTTTGTGATAGGAACATATTACAAAATCAGAAGGTAAGACAAAATACCAAGGTTTGTTATAACTAGTTTCCATTAGTGCCGCTTTTGCCATTTGGTGTGCTACCATGTTCCCCTCGCGAAAGCTATGCTTCATTGTGATCTCCCCTTGCTGAGTTTTCCTCTCCATTAACCACCTGCATTCATGAATTAAATCATCATAAGTTGGATACTCATCGTGAAGGAAGTGTATGACCTCTGTGGCATCTGTTTCAACTTCAACTTGGAATATGTTTTCGTTGATAATTATTTGAAGTGCATGCCGTAATGCTTGAAGTTCTGCTTGGATTGGGGCTGTTGTAGGATATTTCTCATAGTAGCCCAGTTTTCATTCACCTTTGTTGTTGCGAATTACTCCACTGATTACTCCATGGAGACATCTATTGTCAAAAGAACCATCAATGTTGATCTTATACCATCCCCTTGGAGGAGCCTACCACTTTACTTTGAGCTTTAATTTGATATTATTAGTAGTAGGCCTGGATGTTAGTAGGTGGTATTCCATAGCTTGGTTAAGAACTTTGTTTGTATTTATGTGGTTGCTAGTATTATTCACATTGTTGTCATTTCTGTTATGCCAAATAGCCTATAAGGCAAAGGGGAATATCTCTTCCCAAGTTATGAATTTATTGGTTTTCTTAGGGTTTATATTTCAGAGAAAGTCTACCCAGTGTTCTGTATGCCTTAGTTGAGTGATGGTCAACCCCATGGATTGTCAAAAGGATTGTGCAATCGTACATTCCCAGAAGATGTGGATTGTGGACTCAGTAGTGTCTATATTTACACCAATGTTTTCAAGGTATTCTCTAGTAGGTAGACGTGTATGGTAGCACTTCCATAGGAAGAATTTGATTTTTCTCGGGCACTTGAGACTCCAGATCCAGTTGAAATTAGCACTTATAGAGACTTGGTTATCATTTATTTTATAACAAGAATTGGTGGTGAATACACCACTAGGGTTTATACTCCAAATGAGATTGTTGGGACGAGTATAGTGAGTAGTAGGGTTTATGGAGTTGATATTGGTAATAATACCTTCGGGGAGCACAAAGGAGAGTTTCATTAGGTCCCATTTATTATTATCCCAAATATCCTTAATTTTTAAACTATCTTCATTATAGGTAAGGGGACCGATAATATTTTTTCTTAGGTGGGCAAAATTTGGGATCCAATTTGTGTCCCATATATTCATGTTTGGATGTTGATTGACTGGCCACCTAATACCTTGTTTACATATAGTCCATCATTTTAGTAGACTTTTCCAATTATTTGAACATCCATTAGTTCTCCTAATATGCCCGTATAAACTAATGAGAACATGATCCCAAAGGGATGAAGGATTATTAAGAATTCTCCATGCAAGGCCGGTTAGCAGGGCTAGATTTTTTTATTTTGCTTTCTTAATGCCTAGGCCCCCAATATCTTTTGTATTGGTAACCATGCTCCACCCAATTAGGCGAAGCTTTTTCTTGTCTCTAGTAGTGCCCCATAGGAAGTCTCATTGAACTTTGTCAATTTCTTTTAGTGTTTTGCTTGGTAGTAGAGACAATTTTATTAGGTGGTTTGGGATTGTATTAAGGGTAGAGACTATTAAAGTCCACCTTCCTGCCATACTTAACCACTTAGCATTCCAATTGTTCAATCTTACCCGTATTTTATCAATTAAGGGTTAATAGTCCTTGTACCTAGGGAGGTGTTTAAGCATGGGAAAACCTAAGTATGTGCCAAAGGAATTACTAATTTTTATGTCAAAGGTGTTCGTAGCCATAGTTATTATCTCATCATTGCATGACTTTGACACAAATATTTTGAATTTATCTTTATTGATATTTAGTCTGGAGAGGCAACAAAAACTCTCCATGCTTCTCCACATTGTTCTAATTGGTTTTGTGTTTGCTCGACCCATTAGAGTTAGGTCGTCTGCGAAGAATAAATGTGATTGGGGGGGAGGGGGGGGGGAGGGACACCTTGGATTTAGTTTAATAGGATCCCAATTTTGAGTATCCACTTGGTGTTCGATATTTTTTGAGAGCATGTCCATGCATAAAATGAAAAGATAAGGAGACATGGGTCGCACTGTCGAATGCCCCTTGTGGGATAAAATTCATAAGTTTTGTTGCCATTTACTAATATGGAGATTGTACTAGTTTTTATACAGCTAAGGATCATGGAAGATATATTAGGAAGGAAATTAAAAAAAATTAGCGTTCTGTAAACATAAGACCACTCTAATTTGTCAAAA
Source organism: Nicotiana undulata (assembly GCA_005239495.1). Taxonomy (NCBI): domain Eukaryota; kingdom Viridiplantae; phylum Streptophyta; class Magnoliopsida; order Solanales; family Solanaceae; genus Nicotiana; species Nicotiana undulata. Next base: position 5,385 of record ML260638.1, on the reverse strand, counting down.
GCTTTTTCCAGGTCAAGCTTTAGAATGCAATTTTGCTTTCCTTTGGAGGAGTTAAACCTTTTTAATACCTCTTGGATAATAATAGCATTATCACTAGCTCACTTATATTTAACAAAACTTGCTTGTAGAATAATAATAAGATGTTTTAGGAAAGGTTTGATTCAATTAGCAATGACTTTGGTGACAACCTTGTACATTGTGTTGCATAGGCTAATAGGCCTAAAATTCTTTAAGTGATTTGCATTGATGAATTTGGGGATTAAACATAAGTAAGTTTTGTTAACTTCATGAGGCATTACCCTTGTGTCAAAATATTTTTGGCATAGATTAATGACCTTACTGCCTAGTATTGGCCAGAATTTCTGGAAGAAAAAAAGGTGTAACCCATCAGGGCCGGGTGCCTTGTAGGGTTTAAAGGAGAAAACTCTTTTTCTTATCTCATGTTTTTTTAATTTGCTATCAAGGCTAGACAGGTCAAGTTTTGTGAAATTTTCCTTGTCCATATTAATGGCTGGCCAATTAGTGTTTTCATGAGACATAGTAAAAATATTTTGGAAGTGATTAGTTACATAATTCATTAGGGAAGTTTGATCCTCTATCCAATTCCCTGAGTTGTCCTTAAAAAAGATGATGTTATTTCTCCATCTACGGTTAATGGCTTGAATATGGAAGAATTTTATATTTGCATCCCCGTTGTTTAACCAATTAACCCTAGAACATAATTTCCAGTACTCTTATTCTATTTTAAGGATGATGTTATAATCTTCAATAAGGGATACTTCTAATTCTCTAAGGTACTGACTAGGTTGGTAGTTAGGAGAGTTCTGTATACCATTAATTCGCTTTAGAATTCTTCTTTTCCTGGCAAAAATATTCCCAAAGGTATTGTTTCTATTCTAACACATTTTTGTGAAAAGACTCCATTGCCTCCAATTAAATCCTTATTCACCCAGCTATCAGACACAATTCTAGGGAAGTTTGGGTGTGAGCACCAATAGGTCTCGAGTCTAAACGACCTGTCACGATTATTGTTAATTCTGTTATTAAGGTTGATTAAAATGGGGTTATGGTCCGAGTGTAATTTTTGGAGGTGTGTTACTATAACATTTGTAAAAGCTTGAAACCAATCACAATTGAATATACCCTATCTAATCTTTCCATGATTAGGCCCCTTTTTTTCCTACGATGGTCGGACCATGTGTATTTATTACCCTTAAACTCTAAGTCCACTAAGTTGCAATAGTTGAGGCAGTCTATTAGTGACTTTGCTCTTTTTTGATTAATGAATCTACCACCAAATTTATCCCCGGAGTCTACCACCTCATTAAAGTCACCCCCAACTAACCGAGGTCCTTTGTAGTTATCATACGCATTTTTAAGGTTTTCCCATAATATTTGTCTAATTGTTATATCATTGCTAGCATAAAGAGTAGTAAATAACCAAGTAAGGTTTTACCTCAATCATCGCATGTATTGCTTGGCCATTCCTAGTGAAGTTGTTAACCGTCACCACATCATGATTCCACAAGATTACCAAACCTCCAACTTGCCCAATGTCAGGAACCCTATCATCTCAGTGAAGTGAAAATCTTCCAGGATAGAAACATGACTCTCCATTTTAGTCTCAAACGAGGCTACTAAGCATGGTCTATGTGTATCCATAAGTTCTCGAAAGTGTCTCCTAAAGTTGCATTATTTGCTTCTCCCACATTCCAAATTATGACATTGTTTGGTTGATACATGGATTGGTTAGTTTTTGGGTTGTTATTGTGATTCCTCCTGAGGGAGGGGACCAATATCACCATATTTCCCCCCACGGTGGGATCCTGTGGAGGTCGAATGTACAATGAGCACTTGTAAAGTGTCATTGGGCAGCTGAAGATAGACTTCCTTTCTAACATCTCCTTGAAGATGAGTATTTTTACCTCGCTTAGGCTTGAAAAAGCTACTGCTGGTTCCCCCAAGTGTGGCAAGTTTCCCTCCTCTTCTTCTTCCTCCTGGAGCCCTTCTTGGTTTTGCATGTTTTGTACTGGAACTTGGTTTTCCATAGGATCTGGTTGTGGATCTTGTTGCTGGTCTTGCATGTGTTGGGGAGTCCACTGTGTGAAGATTGGGTTCAGTAGCATCATATCCTCCGCTGCAAAGAAGGGAAGGTTGAGAGGTGGGTTATGTGGGAGTTGTTGGTTGGAGTTGTGGGGTAGGTTCCACATTTGCTGCATGGTTTGCACTAGATTCTGGTTCAAAAAGGGTGCTAGAGGTTGGAGAATATTGTTCATCCATATTTGGTTGATGTAATTGTTCATGGCTAGGCCTATCCCCTCGGAGATTAGTTGAGCAAGGTAGTGTGTGTTTTGAATTATTAGAATTGACTCCTGACCATTGATTTCCATATTGAAGAAGGCTGCATGTCCTTGAAGACCTAGTTCCACCCATGATTGTGGTACGTGGTTGGGTGGACTCGGGGGTTAGGCATATATTACAGGGTTTGAGGGAAAGTGAGGAGGTAGTGGTGGAAAATTGTTCATGATTTGGTGCCGAGAGAGATGGATTAGTTGTATGAGACGGTACCTCTTTCTTAGTGTAAGTGGTGGTCTTGGCATTGTTGGTACGATCGTATATTATAAGTGAACTGACTTCTAGGGGGGAGTAGGGTTTGTAATGATTTTCTCTAGTTGTGTGGGAATGGAGGGGGTTTGTGTGAGGGTTATATCCAAATATTGCATGGATATGCCCTCCGCCACTTGTCTATCCTCTATGTCCATGTGTTGTAATGAAGATTGGTTGATGGGGGTGGATTTTGCATGGTGATTGTTAGTAGGGTGGTCTCCGTTATTAGAGTGGTTATTGTTATTAGAGTGATTATTGTTATTATTAGAGTTGATGTTTTCTTGGCCTATCCGATTGGTTTAGTGGGTTTATTACTTCCAAATCTATTTTGTTAGGCAAAAGATTTAGGATATCATTACACTTGGAAGGTTGTGACACGTTGTGGACACTTGTAGTGTGAGTTTTCATCTTTCCATGCAAATCGAAGGTGTTTTGATTTATTTTTTTATTTGTATTTTCCAAAACATTGTGCTCCATAGGGTGGTTAGCAAAACCACTTTCCCCTTCATTGGGTGGTTTTCCAGGAAGATCATTGGCTACTTCCTCATCACATTGGTCGAATTGCACATTAGTTAATACCGCATTAGGGTTAGTAAGCAGTTGCTTGTTAATATAGCTCAAAGGCTGCGTATTTAGATACTTACCTGAAAAGGCATCATACATGTGAACTTTAATACTTGGTGCTACAGAGGGACTAGCCTTATCCGTGGACTGATTGGCTGCCTTAGATTTATTTTTTCCAGGGAAAGAGACTGTCAACCATTCCTGTGTAGTTTCATGCTTGGGTTATGGTGTCTCCATGTCACGACCCAAATTCCCAACCTTAGGAATCGTGATGGAGCCTAAGACCACACTTGCTAGCCAAGCCAATGTTAGAACTTAATTAGCCATTTTCCTTTGAATATTTACTTAACACAATAAGATAATTTAAAATAAACTAAATCTAATAACTTCCAACGAATAATTTCATGAATAGTAATAATAATCAATAATTAAGCCGAACCACGAACTAAATATATATCTATAAGGCTACCGCAGGGTCTGGTGTCACAATTCACGAACTACTAAGAATACTACAAATAATGGGCTGAAAGAATTATGTATCTATTTTGAATGAAATGAAACAATGTCTAAAAATAAGAGAAGACTCTAGGAATCTGCGGATGCCAACAGATCTACCTTGTGTCTCTGAATGATGATGTCAGCTACTAAAATCTCCTAACTCTGGCCAGTACCTGGGTCTACACAAAAGAGTGCTGTTGAATCAAGTCACTGCATGGTTTTGAAGATTGACAGATGCCAACCTAGTTGAACCAGGTCCATTAGAGCAAACATAGTCAAACAGACCCATTGGCACAAGAAGCGTCCAAGCACAGGAGATAAATATCTTATGGGAACTAAGAGGTTATCTCCTAAGCGAAAAGGTTGCAAATTGATAAGGAGATGGACTTCTACTTCAGGTAGGACAGAAACAAGATCAAGGAAGTTGAGATAAACACAAACTCTTCCTCCAAGGAAGAGTTGCATTAGAAATGAACAACAACATCTCAACTACTGACTCTATAAAATATTGAAACAATCCTGCTGAAGAATTGACGCACAAACATAGAAGTGAAACAAGAACTGAAAGCAAAATTATCAAAGCAATTTTGCAAGCAGAATCTTTGTGCGACACAAAAGCTACTTGAACCAACTAAAATAACCAATTCCATCTGTTATATTTTGAGTCTAGTGGTTTGTAGTAGGTGATTAAATATTGTATCTTTCAGCTTTATCTATAAGCAATTGTAATAGGTACACACTGTTCAAGTTAGAGTTAACTTGAAGTTTGTCGCAATTAGCTAGAGGCTAGTTTGCCACAAAGGGATTAGAGTTAGTCCTTAGGTTTACAAAAGAGTTTATTTTGTAAATGCTGTTTGGCTCAGAGTTGTAGTGAAGAGTTTGGGAAAATCCTACTGGGAAGTAGGTCGTGGTTTTTTAACCTTTTAATCCAGGTGTTTTCCACGTAAAATTGCTGTGTTCTTTAAATTCTGCAATTACTTTTCCGCAAACAGTAGAAGTTGGAACACCAAGAAGAACCAGGTTCTTNTAAAACATCAATTGGTATCAGAGCAGGTTATCCTTGAAAAGGCTAACACCTTGGAAAAGATCAAAATGAGTGCACCACCTGGAAACTGGGAGGGTCAATCAACTGCAAGGCCACCACTCTTTAATGGCCAGTATTACTCCTGGTGGAAGAACAGAATGAAATATCACTTGATTGGAGAAGACTATGAACTTTGGGACATATTCACTGATGGTCCTCTAGCCACAATGAAGAAGACTGCTGAAGGAGTAGATGTACCAAAAACTAGAGTTGACTGCACTGCTGAGGATCTGAAGAAATGGGAGAAGAATGCTAAGGCCAAAAAGTGGCTAGTTTGTGGACTAGGTCCAGACGAGTATAGTAGAATTCAGAGCTGCACCACTGCCAACGAAATTTGGGATACCTTACAAGTAGCCGACGAGGAACACCTCAAGTGAAAAGATCAAGAGGTACTCTACTATACTCTCAGTATAAAAATTTCACTATGAAAGAAGGAGAGACAATGCAAGAAATGTACACAAGGTTCACAACTCTGACAAATGAGATTAAGTCTCTTGGTAGAGTCATTCTTGAAGAGGACAGGGTGGAGAAGATCCTGACAAGGGTCTTGTCAATTTCCTGGGAAAAGTAAAATCACTGCTATCTAGGAATCCAAAAATATGGCAACCCTTAGATTGGACGAGCTAATTGGA
>ML260637.1:71049-97431 GCA_005239495.1 Nicotiana undulata | reverse complement strand
GGGGGGGGGGGGGGTGTCTACAGCATAAGAAGATGACACTTCACTATAACGGGTCGATCTGTGCTTGGTCCAAGCTTCCAGCTTCCCTGTCTTAAGAATTTCGTAGACTTTTCTTCGATTCTGTACCTTTAAACAGATGAATAGATGATCCTCCATGGTAGTATCTAATGAACGCATCTGTAACTGGTGTCATCTTTCCGCTGTATAATCTTCGATATTTCATATGTCTGACCTGTTTTGATTCTTTTTTTTCCCTTGCAGCATATTATAGTGACATTTGTGTAGGTTCAGTTGCATGTCGACTTGAGAAGGAGGGTGGAGCTGTTCGTATTTACATAATGACTTTAGGTGTTTTAGCTCCATATCGTGGTTTAGGAATTGGTAAGTGATCAGCTTATCTTGCCCACCTTGTTCAGAGTGAATTTTAACACTAAACTTTCCTCTTTCCCTTTTAGTCCTTGAATTCTGTTAAAATGCAGCAGCTAAACTCTGAGATATATGAAAAGGTGTTGAACTAGTAGCTGCAGAGAATTCAATTGATGTTCACTTTCTCCTGATATCTCAGTATAATTGAACTGCTTCTTATGTACTCATCATGTTTCTTATACTGTGCAGGTACAAAGCTGTTAAATCATGTGCTTGATCTTTGTACAAAACAGAATATCAAAGATATTTACTTGCATGTACAGACAAGTAATGAAGATGCCATTAACTTCTATAAGAAATTTGGCTTTGAGGTTACCGGTACCATCCAAAACTATTACACAAACATTACCCCACCAGACTGTTATATCCTAACCAAGCTTATATCTCAAACAAAGAAATGATACGTGGGAGCTACCTTGGTTGAGATTTCTTCGAGCCTTGACATAGTTTTGAGGTTCTGAACCTTCTGGTTCTAGTTTTTGTTATTTATGGGGTGATATACCACAATTGTTGGACTGCCTCTCTTTTTCTATTTTCTTAGCGTGCAACTGGTCTAATTGTTAAAGATATAGGACAGTTTATTTAAGGCAGAATTTAGCTATTGTTTGAGTATGATTGACCCCTTTAATGGTATGTGCATCTCCGCACAAAGCTTCATAGATATATCATGCAAACAGAAGCGTCGGTTTTTGCTTTATAGTTCTTAAAATCCTGTTTGATGCATGAGGCAGACAATTTTCAGCCGAGAGGGAAAGCAGATGGGTAAAGGGAGAGATTGTTCCATCATGAAGCACTTTTGTTGATTATGCTATAGTTATATGTCTCACCGCACAAATTTCTACCTCTTTAGAATTGATTCTGCCATTTTGGAAGCTGATATTGGAAGGAAACGTTGAAGTGACTTTGGAAGAACTTGGTCATTTTGGTATGATGGATAAGCAAAAGTAATCCCGTGATAAAAATTTAGTATCACTTTATCTCTTGTTTGGTTGCTAATCTTGAAACCCAGGATTAAAAATAGTATCGAGACCTGTTAGAGGGTGAAATAATAATCCTAAGATAAGTTATTTAAGGATAAAGCAGTAAAATTGACAATTTCAAAGTTAATACAACATACCAAAGAGTCAATAAAAAATAATACTAGGATAATTAATCCCGCATAACCTAGTACGACGAAGTGAAAAGGGGGAAAAGTTCAAAGACAAGTACATGCCAAAGGTTTTATCTTTTCTTGTGCATTTGAGAATAATTAGAAAGTTTCGAAACTATCTTTTCTTGTGAGTTTTGAGAATAATTAGAAAGTTTCGAAATGTATAAAAGACTCTCAATTGATTGGTTCTTATGTGAAGCTGCTTATTCAACCAGGATTCATTATCGAGTTCCACGAGGAGGAGATTACTGAATCTGGATTGCGGATAAAGGAAGGAAGACCCATTTTATTAACTGATTTTCCTACCTAAAGGAAGTTAAGTCCCGACTAAACAAGAATCCTCTCACTTCTGTTTCGTTCTTCTCTGGACCTTGGCTTGAACGAAAAAACCCGATCAGCTCGACTTTGCCAATTGTTCCCCTCGACCCTTCTCCTTTACGGTCTGGGCTTTCGTGTCGTTTCAATCCTCGTGGTGGATGGGGAAGAAAGTGATGCTGATATTTGACTGACTATGCCTGTTGTCACTGACTAATAAAAGCGCAATAAGTGGTGACATACTGGTGTTTGATACTTCATTGAAGGCAACATTTATTTCTGTATACGGTTAAAATCGAGCATGTCTTATTTTATGGGCTCGAGGGTCCGCCTCGAGATTAAGTTCATATCGAAGCAAGCTCGAGCTCGAAAAATACGAAGACCGAAGGATCGAGATCAGACACGATTGACATCGAGCAACGGAATAACGAGATATCAGCAATCGACCACAAATCTCGACGGGAATCTTGGGATTGACAAACCACCAATGGTTATGGATACCAATCATAGATTTTACTTCCAAAATTAGAGTCATATCTTATTTAGGATTCCTCTACTATATAAAGAGGAACCCTGCTCATTTGTAACCATGGGACATTACATTCACTTACTGACAAAGAACAACACGCTGCTCTTTTACTTACTTACAATCTGCTATTGTTCTTAACGCCTGACCTTGGACCTATTCCAAATCGAGGTTGATAACTTACAAACGACACTGATTTGATTCATTTTAATCGCTTAATTCGTTATTTCTTTAGACATTTATCAATTGACGCTGAATTAGATCCCGTATCCTTATAGCCACATTACAAGTTTAATTGTTACTCGTATTTCGAGGTAAATAGTTTGGCGCCCACCATGGGGCTAAGGATAATAGTGATTGTTCAGTGCTAATTCTGGTATAAAACACTATTTTACGCTTGTTTCTTGTCTAGAATTTTGTTTTCAGGTTGAATCATGTCAAACTCGCAAAACACATCTACACACGGTGACAACAACCTCGGACTCCACGGAGAAAACGAGAATGTTATCACCCCAGGAATCGAGGTGTTGTAAGCTGACCTCGGAGGAGCACCGCCCGTCAACCCGGTTGATGTCAGTTCTCATGTTGCCTATGCGGATTTAGGCGCAAACCCCGAGGGAAGTGTGCGCAGAGAGGGTCGAACTGACGGTCGAGGAACACAGGGCAGAGGAGACGAAGGAGTCAATCTCCAAGTAGTATTTGAAATGTTGCAAACCCAACAAAATGCCATTACTCAGTTGCAAAATCAGTACCGGGCACCAAATAGAGCTGAACAAGAGGTTACTCGTCGTACCGAGCCAATGCCTGAAAGATCGGGTGATAACACTTCGACAACCGATCCTGCTATAATGAGGATGCTTGAGGAGCTTACTAAGAGAATTGAATCGGGAGAAAAGAAAATTGAGGCCAATGACAAGAAGGTAACTTACAACTCTTGAGTTGACCAGATACCAGGGGAACCACCAATCTTAAAGGGAATGGACTCCAAGAAGTTTGTGCAAAAACCGTTCCCTCCGAGTGCGGCTCCGAAGCCCATCCCAAAGAAGTTCTGTATGCCCGATATACCTAAATACAACGGGGCCTCAGACCCCAATGAGCATGTTACTTCTTATACGTGCGCCATAAAAGGTAATGATTTGGAGGATGACGAAATCGAGTCAGTGCTGCTAAAGAAATTCGAAGAGACCCTGTCGAAGGGAGCTATGATTTGGTATCACAACTTGCCACCGAACTCTATCGATTCGTTCGCCATGTTGGCGGATTCGTTTGTTAAGGCACATGCTGGGGCCATAAAGATTGCGACGAGAAAATCGGATCTCTTCAAGGTAAAGCATAGGGATAAGGAGATGCTAAGGGAGTTCGCATCTCGATTCCAAATGGAACGTATGGAATTACCACCAGTCACTGATGATTGGGTTGTTCAAGCTTTCACCCAAGGATTAAACGAGCAGAGTTCGATTTCATCGCGCCAGTTGAAGCAGAACTTGATCGAGTACCCGACTGTGACTTAGGCAGATGTTCACAACTGATATCAGTCGAAGATAAGGGTCGAGGACGACCAATTGGGAGCCCCCTCAGGTTCAGTACATCCAAACCGATCAACAGGTAAAAATCAGAGAGATGTTGCCAGAGAATCAAGGCCGAATAAAGACCGGTATCAGCCGTATGTTTCAGATCGAAGGAATAACGGTCCGGGACGCAATTCTACCCGGAACGATCGAAGAGGTGAACAAGCGCAGAACTCTCGGGGGCTTATGAGTAAAACCAACTTCGACAAATATGCATATCCCACAAAAGCGCCTCAATTATCAAAATACAATTTCAGTGTCGATGCATCAGGGATTGTATCGGCTATCAGAAGGATCAAAGACACTGGTGGCTCAGACCTATACAGACCGATCCTTCTCAAAGGAATCCAAACTTGATGTGTAAATATCGTGGCACACATGGCCATAGGACCGAAGACTACAAATAGTTGAGAGAGGAGGTAGCTCGATTATTCAACGAGGGCCACCTTCTAGAGTTCCTCAGTGATCGAACCAAAAATCACTTCAGGGAAAGAGACGCCAACGAAAGAACGAGCAAGAAGAACCTCGGCATGTTATTCACATGATCGTCGGCAGGGTCGACATCCCACAAGGGCCTATATTCAAACACACCAAGGTGTCGATCACCAGAGAAAAACAGACTCGAGACCATGTGCCGGAAGGCACTCTATCGTTCAATGACGAAGAAGCAGAAGGCATCTCTCAGCCACACAACGATGCCCTGGTAATTTCTATTTTGTTAAATAAAATTCAAGTTAAACGTGTTCTAGTGGATCCAGGTAGCTCAGCAAACATAATCATATCTAGGGTTGTAGAAGAGCTCGGCTTGCTAGACCAAATTGTACCTGCATCTCGAGTCCTAAACAGCTTAAACATGGAAAATGAAACAACGAAAGGAGAGATAATTCTACCAGTAAACGTGGCCGGGACTATCCAAGACACAAAATTCCATGTCATCGAAGGTGACATAAGGTATAGTGCACTGCTCGGAAGGCCCTGGATCCAAAACATGAGGGCAGTACCGTCAACCCTTCACCAAATGATGAAGTTCCCAACAACGGGTGGTGTGAAAATAGTTTACGGGAAACAACACACTGCAAAGGAAATGTTTGCAGTCAACGAGGTGACTCCAATATCAGCACCCTCTACCTCGAAAAAATCGAGCACCAAAGATAAGGAGACGACCAAATAGCAACCACTGCCCCCAGCTGGTAATCTAAATTTAGTCTCCTTCTACACTAATTGAGCAGCAGTTCCACTAAAAATCCTAAAAGTCTAAATTTAGTCTCCTTCTACACTAATTGAGCAGCAGTTCCACTAAAAATCTGCAGCGATTGAACTGCAATTCGTGCACTATTTCTATATTGTGTGAGCTACCAAACCACACAGTTTGAGCTGGTTTTTCTGCACGGTTTCAGCTGATTTTCTACTGTTTACAACATTGTTTGGACTGTAGAAAATTTGCAGTTTTGAGTTCAGTTTTGGGTCAGAATCTGCACAGTTTGCGTGCAATTTCTCCACTGTTGGGGGAACTAGTTCAGCAATGTTTGACAGCAAAATCTGCAGCCCTTAACCTGCATTTGTTATCAATTAGGGACCTACAATTGATTGAAGGAACAAGTCAATTAGGGATTGAAGTCTTTTTAAATTGAAGGGGTTGTTGTTGTTGAATCCTTTGAAACTCTACCCCAAATTCATGGAGTTTTTTTTGGTTGGAAAATTTGTAGATTTCTGCACAACTGAGGCTGCTCAGAAGAGCTCCAATAGGCTGCAGTTCTACCAGCTTTGATGACTTTGTCTACACTACTTCTGCATTGTTTGAGTTGCTGAAACTCTGCAGCTTGGACTCGAGCTTGAGCTGAGGATTTGGGTTCTTTGAGAAAGGTTTTGAAGCTGAAAATTGACTTGTCTTTCAGCAATACTGGAGTTTACTGCAGTTCGGATAACAGAAAAACTATACTGCTCATTGTTGAAAAGCTGGTAGATAGTTCAATTACGACCCTGTTTCATCTGCATAGTTCTGAGGCATATTGCAGTATTTTGAGCTACCATTTTATAGAAAGTACTCAGTTGCGGGAGTAATTTGACAGCAAGAAATATGCCAGTTTACTGCAAATCTGTCCAGTTCTTGCAAAAATGACCAACTTTACAAAAATAGCCAGTTTTGCGAATATGTCTAAAATTTTGATAAGTGTCTAGTTTGTAGTTTCTTTTCTTTTCTTTTTCTTCTCAATTTGTAGTAAACTAAATTCTCAACTAGATTAACTTAGTATTAGTTCATATTGAGTTTATTTCTAGTTTCTTTGTGTGCTTTATTTTATTTCGTGCCAATTCTTTCATGCTTTTCTCTTTATTTTCGTTGTGAATTGTTTGGTTCAAGTCCGTTTGCTTTTAATTGTCCGTCCTTGTGAATACACAACTTCCACTCCACCTCGAAGACGGTCGGAACTTGTTGTGAAACTTTGGGACTTAAGTTTGCTAGCAATTTTGATATTCACTACTTGAGTGGAAAAAGGCAAGAGTGAATAGGACTTGAGCACGCAAAAGCCAATTGGTGCAAGGTGTGATACACGAGGGTTGAGCGACATCAAGTGAGTTGGTGAGGACTTTTACTACTAACTTGTTTGCTTGTTTTGTAGGTATCATGGAGTACGGACAAACTTCTAGTCTTAATTGTGATCCAAGGAGTGAGACTCAGATGCATGAAGTTGTCTCTATGCTTTATGACATAAGTGATAAGGTTACCAATTTTACCATATGGAAACACAAAACGAATGCAAGGTTGAATTCCATGATGGAGGAATCTCACTTGAGGCGACAAGGAAGGGAGAGTAGTACGACGCTTACTAATTCCTCTGCTACACCATCTCCTTCTCAAGTGTGACACATGCTTCAAGGAGGAAAACCGCAACATAAACAACATATCCAAATACCACAAAACCTACCAAAAAAACCACAATCATGAAAGGGGCCTTATTTTCCTTCACCAAACTACCGACCACCTACTTACTACCAACACCAACTACAACCCCCAATCACACATCAGCCACCACAAGTACCTCAACTACAACCTTCTCAAACTTCACCACTACCTAGACCACCAATGAATCTACCTCCCCAACATATGCCTCAACTACCACCAAGGAGGGACAATCTCTTTCCTCCACCACTCATATCACCTGAAGAACCTCAAATGATGAACATCCCATTTTTTCAACATGATCAAGAGAACACCTTGAATGAGTTGGACAACATCCAACAAGTTTTCCATGATAAATATAGGGGGAATGAAGTGAACCAAAGGGGAAGAGGTCAAATGACTTTGAGAACATCCTTGAAAAATGCAAAAAGAATAAGTAAGGATGAGAGACAAAAGATAGAGAGAAGTAAGGGAGAGAAAAGTGACAACTCTAGAGTGGAAAAAGGAGAGAAAGTGTGGAGTGAAGTGAGAGAGTTGTCACAAGAAAAGAGTGATGAGCTTGAAAAGAAAATGAGAGATAGATAAAACAAAAAGAGAGTGGGGATTTTCCTTATTCTAATGCTAATAACCTTTCTTCTTTCTCTAGTTGTTTTGTATCTTGTGAAGGAATTTTTGGAGACGAGCCATCAAGTGAAGTTCAGTCTACTTTGATGAACTTGAAAGAAGATCAAGCTTCCTTTTCAAGAGAACTTTTGAAATGTAATGAACAAGTACAAGGTAAAGAGAATTTCACTTTGCAAGAGCTTCAAGGTAAAATAACTTATCCTTCTACTCATGATACTTTTGTTAATTGTGGTGACACGTTGAGTTTGAAATATAGCTATGACATTGATGAGTTTGATACTTTTTTATCTTGTAATGAGAAAAATAGTTATGGCTTGCAACTAGCTAGTAGTTCTTGTGCATTATTGGATGATTCTAGTTCTTTGTTTAATGGATCCTTACCTAGTGATGTGTGTGATGTTGAGTCTTATGATACCTCACCTGTATGGGATGATACATGTGATATTACTTTTGACTCTACTTTAACTTTTATGGAAGATAGTTTTGACCTTTATGAAGTAATGAGTCAAGAAGAATGTGTTAATGATTCTTTTGGTTCTATTTTCATTCCTTTGGCAAAAAGATTCAATTTTTGTGGTGAAATGAGAAAACGTGAGTGTGGAGATGGTTTGTTGGAGAGTGAACAAGTTACTTACAATGACATAAATATAGAAGAAGAAAACTTTCATTTGTATTCCAATGAGTTGATTTCTCTTGTATATGATTTTGATGACCCTTATGCATCACTTGATGAATTTGTTGAGTGTGAAAAGGAAAGTAAAGTTTTTTATGCTAGCACTAGTATCAATTGCTTTACTTATCTTTTTCCTACTTTTGAAAGAACATTCTCGTTGGATTTTGCTAATGCTTCTATGAGAAAAGGTAAGAATGTTTCGTTTGGTGTTTTGAGTGACCAATTTGAGAAAAAAGAACCTAACTTTATTGATTGTTTTGTGAAGGTTCAACAAGAGAAAGTTGCTAAGGGTAAGAAAGGCCTTGAACTAACACTTTGACATATTTTTTGTCAAGAGCTTTTTGTTTTGCCCAAAAGCAAGAATGGTATGTACGTTTGGCTTATGCTTATTTTGTGTTTATATAAGGCCATTGAGGTAAAGACTTTTAACATTGTGTATTGTCATATTCTTTATATGATGATTCTTGATTAACTTGGCATATCTCTTAAGTTGTTATGTGAAGTTGTTGGAAAGTGTGTAGTTGTTTGGGGATTAAAAATTGTGTTTGACCCTGGAGTTGTTTCTTATCATGGTGAAGTGTCTTTCTTTGGATTGGAGAGTATGATTTTTATTGCTTCTTATGACACTTGGTTATACCATAAAAGTGTGCACTTTGTTGAGAATTTTACAAGATTATGGTTTTGTTGGAAGCATGAAACTTTATCATCTTTTGATTCTTCTCATGAGTATTACTTTTCTTATAGTCAAGTTTGTGTTATTTTTGTTGAAGATGTGTTCTTTATAACTTATGACACTTGGCTATATCATAAGAGTGTTTGCAAGGCTGAGAACTTTGATCTTTTAGCTTGGACATACAATGCTTTGATTATGATTGGCTTGGTACTTATGTTTGCCCCTTTCTTAGTTTTTCAAGGTCCAAATTCGAGGACGAATTTCTTTCAAGGGGGCAGGATGATAAATGCCGGATGAGCATGCCTAACAATTTCCAAATCAACATCATAGCGTTAGAGTGCTTTAAAGGAGTCAAGATCAAGAATGCTATATTTGTAATAATTGACTAAGCTCCTTAGAATTAGCTTAGGCGTATGTAACGACCCGGTCGGTCGTTCCGTAGAACCTGCATTATAATTACTGTTATTGCATTGGCATAGGTTGGTTATACTGTTTATGATGTGTAGAGTTGGTAGGCTTGGAATCGTAATGGTTGTAGTGAGAGTTTAGTCATTTAGTCTCTAAAAATAGCCTTATAGTTGGAAAATTCAACTGAGAGTTGACTTATTGGTAAATGACCTCGGAATGCGGATTTTATGGCTTGGATAGCTTCGTTAGGTGATTTGGGACTTAGGAGTGTGTTCAGAATATTTTTGTGATCTCCAGTGTAGAATTAGGCTTGAATTGGTGAAAGTTAGTTTTTGGCGATTTTCGGTCGGCAGTGGAAAATAGGCTATCGGGGTCAGAATGGAATTCCGACAGTTGGAAAGGTTCGTAATGTCATTTTGGATATGTCTGCAAAATTTCAGGTCAGTCGGGGTTGTTTTGGATAGTTTCAGCATCGTTGGTGGATTTTAGAAATTTAAAGGTTCTTAGGCTTGAATCCGATGTGATTTTGGTGTTTTGATGTTAGTTTTGGTGTTCCGAGAGTGAACCTAAGTTTGAATGATCATATGTGACGTATTAGTATGTTTGGTTGGGGTCCCGAGGGGCTCGGGATTGATTCCGGGTGATTAGCGGACCAATTCGTAGTTGAGACTTATGTTGTTTTCTGGTGTTTCTGCAGAACATTTTTACCCTATGCGTTCGCGGAGAGGAGCCTGTGTTCGCATAGGGTATTTGGGGAGCTGGGATTTTTCTTATGTGCGTTCGCGAAGGGTGAAGTGCGAACGCGGAGAATTAGGTGGACTAGGCATCGTGAACGCAGGGGTGGAGGTGCGTTCGCGTAGGGTTAAATCACCTGAGGGACCCCAGGCCATTTGGTCTACGTGTTCGCGGGCCTGGGGGTGCGATCGCGAAGGGGTGACTGGGGAAAGCAGTGCGTTTGCGGGAGGTTGACCGCGATCACGAAGGGCAAAGTGGAGCCTGGAAAAATTAATGCTTCACGAACGCGGAGAGTGGGCCGCGTTCGCAATGAGTAAAGACCTGGTCAGTTAAATTAAAACCCTTCTGCGACCATAACCTATTTTAACACCATTTTTGAACGGGAAGAAGCTTTTAAGGCGATTTTGAAGAGAGGAAATCATTGTTCTTTCGTCAAGGTAAGTATTTTGGATCTTAAAACTCGATTATAGGTGATTAAGAAATATAATCTCAGTGTTTAATTCATGAAAATTCGTAGAAAAAGGTAGGGTTAGGGCTTGAGATTATGAGACATTTAGGGGTCGATTTGAGGGGTCAAACGAACTCCGACTTTAGCGTTCTTTATATGTACGGACTCGTGAGATGATGAAAAACATTTTGGTATAAAATTTGTCAAGTTTCAAGACGTGGTCCCGGGGGTCGTGTTTTGGCTAATTTCAGGTTTTGAGCTAAAATTGATATTTTTCAATTCAGAATTCATTCCTTAAGCATAATTTGATGATAAAAGTCTGATCAATATAGATTTGGAGCGCTCGGAAGTTGATACGAGAGGCAAGCGGGTCGCTGAGTAGATTTTCGGGCTAGTTTGAAGTAAGTAATGTCTTTAAGTCCTGTCATGAGGGTATGAAACCCCAAACTTTACATCCTTCATGGATTTTGGAATGCAAAGATTGGAACTTTGGAAATATATCCCCTATTTAGGCAACTATTGAGTTGCAAAATCGATTTTTAAGTCTATGTTTAATAGTATTGATATATTTTGATATGATTTGGGTTGTAAGCCATGTTTAGGCCTAGTGCTGATCTGTTTACCCCCTTGGGGGCTGTTTTCACTATTTTCTCAGTTGATATGTTATGATTTTCACTCGGTCTTTTCTTGATAATTGTTTTGACACTCGGAGTATTTTGATAATATTTCTTGAAAATGAAACACTGTTTTGGATCGAGAGCCCGGTATATTTATGGCCTGAAGGGCATGTTGAGAGTGTCTGACTGAGTAGATGCGGGCTGATATTGTGAGGATGTTATGATACGAGAGAGGCCGAGGGCCAATATTGTGAGTGATTTATGCCATGATGTGGCTTGTTATAGCGATGGGGCTGTAGGAGCCCCTCCGGAGTCTGTACGCACCCCCAGTGAGCGCAGGTACCTATTGAGTGCGAGTGATGCCTGATGGGCTGATACTGAGTGGCTGTGAGGTTGCTTGATGGGCTGATACTGAGTGATGGTGAGGTGCTGAGGGAAATTGTTACGAGAAATGATTGTGGCCCGAAGGGCAGATTCATGATGATTTTACTGAGTTTTTGATTACGATTCACTTTGTTTTTCAAACTGATTTTTACTGAAATATATTGAAATTATACTTGTTTCAAAGGATTTCTGGAAATTGATTTTCGAACTTATGTATTTGATGAATATTTTATGGTAACTTGGTGTTTACTGTTATTGTGAATTGGTGTATCTGTGTTGCATGTTTCTTATTTCTCAAACTGTGATTTATTTTCATTACTACTGAGTTGGCGTACTCATCATTACTCTCTGTGCCCCTGTGCACAGATCCAGGTACCGGTTCAGAACAGTAGCTGTCTTTGTTCGTATTCAGCAGCTTACGGGATTTCGAGGTAGCTGTTCAGCGTCCGCAGCTTCTCCATTTCCCTTCCTTTATTAGTATTAGTATTTATTTCGTAGACATTGATTAAGACATTAGTAGAGTTAGTTTTATTTCTTAGATGCTCGTGACCATGTTGACTCCAGTCTTGGGAGGTTTTGTTTAGACTGTTAGATCATTATTGGGGCGTAAAGACTTAAAGAAATTATTTTATATTATTTGCTGCTTGTTATTGATTTTTAAAATATTATAATAGAACAAATGGGTAGTTAATTGATGGTTGGCTAGCCTAGTTCCACGATAGGCGCCATCATGACCTGTTAGGATTTGGGGTCGTGACAGGGTATTTGGGTCATTTGTAGCCAAATACCCACTCTAGTATAAATAGTCCTTTAGGCTTTTATTTTAGGTAGACTTGATAAATGATAAACTTGTAGACATGAAAGTCTCACACTCTATCTTTATCTTTTAATTAATGCATTTATGTTTATGCCTTAAATTCCTTTATTGCTTTATTTATGCTTTCATTAGTGATAGATTAGTCTTAATTGGTGAGCAATTAGTAGTGAATGCTTAATTGCTTAATTAGTTTATTCGGGTTTTCAAGAATTGTCAATCTCTTGAGAATTTTCATAGCTTAGGGTTACAATTGATTGTGTTCATAGAGGTAATTAAGCTTCATGTCCTAATTGGTTCTTGTTCTTCCAATCAATTGTAGGTCTAGCTCTTATTTTTTATTTCGTGTATTTTGTTATATTCGTGTTTTCGATACGAATCTGTATCACTAAGTCTGGGACTATTGTTATAATGTAATGCCCTTCGGCTAAAAAATGCAGGAGCTACATATCAACGCCTAGTTAACAAGATGTTCGAAGAACAAATAGGTAAATCAATGAAAGTTTAAATTGAAGATATGTTGGTTAAGTCCCTGCGTGTTGAGGACCATTTGACTCATTTGCAAGAAACATACAACATGAAGCTCAACCCCGAAAAGTGTGCTTTCGGGGTCGGCTGGGCAAATTCCTCGGCTTCATGGTGTCAAATCGTGGAATCGCAATCAACCCCGATAAGATTAAGGCCATCGAGGACATCGCCGTCGTGGATAGTGTGAAAGTCGTTCAAAGGCTAACCGGACGGATAGCTGCCCTAAGCCGATTCATTTCGAGGTCATTAGATCGAAGCCACAGTTTCTTTTCCTTACTCAAAAAGAAAAATAATTTTACATGGACCCCCGAATGTCAACAAGCATTGGAGGAATTGAAACGATACCTATCGAGCCTACCTTTTCTCCACACTCCAAAGGCAGATGAGGAGTTGTACCTATATTTGGCAGTGTCCGAGATAGCGGTAAGTGGTGTATTAGTTTGAGAAGAACAAGGTACGCAGTTTCCTGTTTATTACGTGAGCAGGACCTTAGAGATGCTGAAACTAGGTATCCACACTTAGAGAAATTGGCACTTGCATTAATAAGCGCATCTGGAAAATTAAAGCCATATTTTCAGTGTCATCCCATATGTGTGATCACCACTTATCCACTCCGAAATGTTTTGCACAAGATTGAATTATCGGGTCGATTGGCCAAATGGGCCGTCGAAATTGGCGGATATGATATCGAATATCAACCCTGAAAGGCCATTAAGTCTCAAATTTTAGCAGACTTCGTGACCGATTTTACGCCAATCCCCGTACCCGAAGTGGAAAAGGAACTTCTACTTGAATCGGGTACATCATCAGGGGTATGGATCCTCTTTACGGACGGTGCCTCGAATGTGAAAGTATATGGGCTCAGTATTGTTTTGAAACCGACTACGGGAAATATTATTAGACAATCCATTAAAATTGCCAAATTGACTAACAACGAGGCCGAGTATGAGACCATGATTGCAGGTCTCGAGCTAGCTAAAAGCTTGGGAGTGGAAGTAATTGAAGCTAAATGTGACTCCCTACTGGTGGTAAACCAGGTAAACAGAACCTTCGAAGTTCGAGAAGATAGGATGCAAAGGTACTAAGACAAATTGCAGGTAACCTTGCACCGCTTTAAATAATGGAATCTACAACACATCCATCGAGAGCAAAACAATGAGGCCTATGCACTTGCCAATTTGGGGTCATCGTTCGAAGAAGATGAGCTCAGCTCGGGGACTGTCGTCCAACTCTCGAGGTCTGTGATCGAAGAAGGACATGCCGAAATAAACTCTACGAGTCTGACTTAGGACTGGAGAAACAAAGATATCGAATATTTTAAGAGTGGGAAACTCCCGTCGGATACAAAAGATTCGAGGGCCTCACGGACCAAAGCCGCTCGATTCACATTAGACGAAGATGGAACATTGTACAGGAGGACGTTCGATGGTCCATTGGTTGTATGCTTGGGACCAGAAGATACTGACTATGTTCTACAAGAAATCCACGAAGGCACTTGAGGGAACCACTCTGGCGCCGAGTCACTAGTTCGAAAGGTCATCAAAGTAGGATATTATTGGGATAACATGGAAAAAGACTCAAAGGAGCTCGTTCGAAGATGCGATAAATGTCAAAGGTTTGCACTGATGATCCACCAGCCCGGTGAACAAATTCACTCGGTCTTATCCCCATGGCCATTCATGAAATGGGGAATGGACATCGTCGGTCCTCTGCCATCGGCCCCAGGTAAAGCTAAGTTCATATTATTTATGACTGACTATTTCTCTAAATGGGTTGAAGCACAAGCCTTCAAAAAAGTTAGGGAAAAGGAAGTGATCGAATTCATATGGGATCACATCGCATGTTGATTCGGGATACCCGCGGAAACAGTATGTGATAATGTCAAACAATTCATCGGCAGCAAAGTAACGAAATTCCTTGAAGATCACAAAATAAAGAGGATACTATCAACACCGTACCACCCTAATGGGAACGGACAAGCTTAATCAACGAATAAAACTATCATCCAAAACTTGAAGAAAAGGCTAAACGAAGCCAAAGAGAAGTGGAGAGAAAAATTTCCTGAGGTCCTATGGGCGTATCAGACAACATCGAAGTCTAGTACCAAAACAACTCCGTTTTCCTTACTATATGGCTCTGAGGACTTGATACCGGTCGAAGTCGGAGAGCCCAGCGCCAGATTTCGATATGCAACAGAGGAATCAAACCACGAGGCCATGGGTACCAGCCTCGAGTTGTTAGATGAAAAACGAGAAGCTGCACTCGTTCGAATGGCAGCACAAAAGTAACGAATCGAGAGATATTACAACAGAAGAACTAACCTTCGACATTTCATAGTCAGGGACTTGGTCATAAGAAAAGTCACCATCAACACTCGAGACCCTAATGAAGGGAAACTCGGTCTAATTGGGAAGGACCCTACCAGATCCTCGACATTGTCGGAAAAGGATCTTACAAGATCGGATGAACGGCGAACCATTGTCGAATAACTGGAACATATCACTCCTTAAGCGATATTATTGCTAAGGTATGACTTTCTCTTTTCTTTCATTTATATAAATATTCAGAACTAACTTATTGCAGGAATTCGACGTATGATATCGAGACCTCAAGTTTTAAAGTACGCGTTGCACTCTTTTTCCCTTAGACCGATTTTTATCCCAAATGAGGATAAGTCAACAGTACCCAAGGCTTCTTTACAATCAACCTCGAATACTGGGGGCATCACCCTCAGATGTTATGTGAAATGTACCTAGTACCAATGGGTCTCGATAGGAAAAATTTTGTAATGGGCCAAACGGTCGAATGAACCGTGTCCATATAGATTAGCCGAGTCCCGACAACAAAACATGTACGCATGTATAAATTATTCAAAGAAGCATTCTCTTTTCTCGAACATCTCATGTTCTAAATTAAATTTTCTACTATATGAGTCATGTACTTATGATTCTGATCTATTATGCAAAACTAACACTTGTGAAAAATGGCTCAAGGGCCAAGTACAAGCGTACCTCGAACACTCAGGGACTGCACATTCGAGCTATCTAAGTTCGAAATCATGAGACCTCAAAGAGGCATCCCTTGATATATAGGACAAGGCCATCACACTCGGGGAATAACATTCCGAATCCGAGACGTCCGACTTCCTCTATAAACAAAAATCCTTCAAATACTTTGAAAAACTGGTTAAATAAGGCTACCCTCGGCAAAGTAATTAAAAAGGGGCTTCGATAAAATCAGCCCTCGAATAAAGGCTTCGATAATATCAGCCTTCGAAAAAACCTCAAGGGGTATCAAATTACCTTAACACAAATACGTTAAGGCACAAAAAGAAAAATAGGGTTTCGATCATCGGACCCTCGAAAAACCCAATGTGTACAAAAAATATATGCTAAGGCATTTTCACTAAGTCTTTTAGCCGATAAGGGAAAAATAATAGCCATTTTTAGAGGCTGAATCGGCCCAATCTAAAAGAGCCTAAGGGTCGATCTAAATAGCCCAAGGGACAATTTAAAAGAGCCTAAAGGCCGATACAACTAGAGTTCGAAACCTCGTTCTCACTCACTTAGGACCCAAGGGTTCCGCAATTCCGAGCTCGAATGGAAGTCAATCATAGCTCGAGGATTCAACAAAAACCCTAAGAGGTATATCACTGTAAACCCGAGTCTTACCCATCGCTTGATAAAAACTTAAGGGTTTACTTTATTCTAAAAAGTTCAAAGCCTAGTCGAGCATGGATATAAAAATAATACATCCATATACTCGATCAAGCCGCCTCGAAATAAGGTCTCGAGTGAATTTCCGAACTCGGGGACTTACCCTCGTATAACCGAGAACTTAAGGGTTTACTTTGGTTACGAGTTAAAGTTAGTAAAATTTACAACTAGGATAACTTTCAACATTTTCAACAAAGACAAAAAGCATATCTGGAATTGAAAACATACGAAGGAATCAAAGAGAAATTTTCTATTATATATCGAATAGTCTGTACAAAAGACCAATCAAGGCCTTACACAAAAAAAAAAGATAAAAAAGAAAAGAAAATCCTAAAGGCCTAGTCTATCTTAGGAGCCACCTTTTCGGGAGCCACATCTTCAGCAACCGCTTTATTAGCGGCCTCACCCTCACCCTATCCGCTCTCGAACCCACTGGTCGAATCCTCCTCGTCAGAAAGAAAGGTTGCGGCCTCAGCCTCCAAAACTTTGGCATCTTCGATGTCAGCCGAGAGGTCGAAGCCACGAGCGTGCACTTCCTCGAGAGCCTCTCTCCGAGATTGCCGCCTAGCATGATCGACTACACATGACAATCTAATTTTAGCAGCAGCGGAGTTCTCCTGCGCCCGAAGATTGGCAGCCTCGTCATCAGATCGGTAAGAGTGCACGAGCGCCTCTGCCTCAGACTTTCCCTTAGAAAGTTGGGCGGCCAGCTTAGCCTCGAGCTCTTCAATTTTCCGGGCTCGGGCCAAGCTTTCCTTCCACACGACTTGTAGTTGGCTCTCGATTGATGATAGCTGGGCCTGAACCGTATACTTCTCCGAGGTAAGTTGCTCCATATGTTGTCTCACCCCAGAGTTTCAACCTCCTTCATCTTAGCTTCCTCTTTGAGTTGCGCCACAAGATCGCCCTTTTGCTGGATCTGTAAAAACGAAGGGTTAATTGCCAAATTTGAGTGAACACTTAGCAAACTTTCAAGAAATTACGTCACTTGTCCGATGAGTTCAGTCCGATCTTGACGAGCCCTTGTGAGTTCAACTCGAAGAGTCATAATCTCTTCTTCCTTTTGAACGTAGAGGAGTTTGAGGCCATCCCTCTCCTCTATGAGCTTCTTGAGCTCTGTCTGTTGATACCCAATTTTTTCCTATATTATTTTCAAAATGCATATATACTTTCAAAACAATGCATGAGCATCAATTAATATTTTTCCATAATTTTCTGTAATTTTAAAGGATTTTAATTAATATATTATTTTATTTTATTATCTAAATAATTACTAATTGCATCACAAATGATTTTATAATAATTTATTGCTTAATTTTATCATTTATATCTATATCAAGCTTTAATTATTTTATGCATAATTATATTTACATATGTAGGTTATAATTGCAATAACTTTGCAATAATAGCCCATGTATGCATAATTACTTATTTTTACACGAAAATGACTCACTATATTTTTATAATATTAATTAATTATTTTAAATTATTTTCATACATAAATAGTATTTTTCATCATTTATTAACTATTTTATAAATTATTTTATTAAATTAAATGGGTATTTAAATATAGCCCCTTTCAATTTGATTTTCGGACCTTAGCCCAATAACTACCCCATCCCAATACCCTAACCTAACCCAATACCCATAACCCAAACCCAATAATCTAATTGTTATAACCCGCCCCAATCCTAGATTCGATCATGGTCGTTGATCTCAGAAGATCAACGGTTTAGGACAATCTTTACAATTTTTAATTAACCAAACGCCCCCAAACCCTACTCATTTCCCAAATTCGCTGCCTTGAAACCCCTCCCCTCCTCTCTTCTCTCTCACCCTCCTCCTAACCCTAGCCAGCCGTCACTGAAACCCTTTCGATTCATGGGTTTTCTCTTCAATTCCAGGCCCTATCCGGCCTCTTATATCTGCTGGTTGTTCGATCTTCATGTTACTTGAGGATAATATCAAGAAGATCGAGCCAGATTTGGTTCAAACCTCTCATGTTCTCGATTGATCTGTATGTATTCACCCCCATGTCTGTGAGTATTATCACTTTTGTGTTTTTATGGCTTCAAATCTCTGGTTCAAACCAGATTTTTCCACCTCTGTTTATTTTTGTATAACCTAACTATTTCAGGCTAAATCAGTTCAGATCTCTTTAGATCTGAAGTGTTTTGAGTTTGTTTAGTATTTTTCCTTTAAGATTCTTTCGTTTTTACTATTATTATCAATCGATTTCACTTTTCCCTAAAGCTAGGGTTTTGATTCCTAATAGGGTTTCTGCAACAATGTTTTAAAGCATTTAAATGTTCAACTCTGGCCTTCTTCTTTACTGTTCGACTGATTTCTTTTGCTTGAGCTTCATCTCTGTGTTTCGATATGCTTAGGATTTTCAATTACTCGACTATTTATTTCACTGTTCTTGCTCGTTTACTTTGGCTCTGTCAATTAAAGTGATTAATTGATTTATTTGCCTAATTAAGTTTTGAAATTATGTTTTCCTTAATACTGATATTTCCTTAGCATATTTTTACCTTATGTGCGATTAATAACTGGTGCTACTTTCCTTAATTATATTACTGGCCTGATTTCTGGGCTTTGATTATTATGACCGACATATAGGTGATCTCTGGATTTATTGCTTACCTTATTAAACCTCAATCTTGTCTGCTAATTGATTTCGTATGAGATTCTCTTTAATCTAAGTGATACTTCCGTGATTTTGTCCTATTAATTAATTTGTGTTTAACCCTAATTGATTGATTAATTGATTTTGCATACCTTATTTGGTTTACTCTATTGTATGCTATATAATACTTTCATTACTCTGATTTCAAAAACTACAACAAAAAACCTACGCTTGCACACTTACACTCACACGATTGAGCAACTTTTAAAATCTCTCAAAAGTTGTATGTTCTCTCATAACTTGAGTTCTTTCTATCACTTTGACTTGCTGCACTATCTAGCCGGCTGAAAGTCAAGGCTAGACTCTTGGATCCAAATTGTCATTATATTCATGTTTACTTTCCTCCTAAACGGTATGTGTTAACTCCTGTTATCCTATCATGTTCTATGTGTTTGTGTGGTTAGTTTACTTCAAACCTCAGCATGCTTCTGTGTGATATGTGATTCCTGTTTACTTCTTTCTCCACTAGTATGTCTTTAGTTCCTATTAGCTTATTATGTATGTTTTCTGTTTGATATGGTTCCTGTTTATTTCTTTCTCAATTGGCATGCTTTAATTCCTGTTAACCTACTCTGTTCTATGTGCTTATTTGAATAGTTCATTTCAAATTTCAGCATGCTTGATACATGCCTATATGATTCCACCTAGTGATAATTGATAAACTACGTGATCTCCAGTAATGTGAAACCTTGTTTGATTCAGTTGTATATTCCCTATTCAGAACATATTTAGGTATTGCAAGTATGTGTGGTCAGTTCTGTCTGTAATTCAAGTGCCCCTGCTCTTGTTGTGATTGCTTTAATTACTGGTACAGTATCTATGTCTGAACCAATACCAATTTGTTTGAACCATATGCTGAATATGGACTCTGTTATGTTTGCAGTCTTGTAATTTGAACTTGTTTGCTCCTAAAAAATCAAATTGTTTTCCAAAACTGTCCCTCTACCCCTTATATACTATTTTCAAACCTCTACTCTTAGTTATGTAAGTTCCTACCACCCCCAGTGTGAGCACTGCCTAGGGTCCTTGAGACTTCTCCGAACTCTGACACATTCAGGCTGGTCTTCCAATCCTTTACAAACTGATGTTGTTCTGAATAAGGTTCTGGTGTGAGCATTGCCCGGGGTCTCCGAAGCCCCTGGGAACTTTGACACATCAGAAGTCCAATTTTGTGTACCATGTATAGGATTTAAACTAAATAGATACCATGCCTATAGGAAATAAACAAGTCAGTTTCAACACCTAGAAATCATGCCTATATGGTTTAAACTAGCAGAAATCATGCCTACAAATCAGTTGGTAAATTTAGGAATCATGCTTGTAATCAGTTTCAGCACTTAAAAAGCATGCGTATATGAGTAAACTAATTCTGTAAATTAGAAAGCATGCCTATAGGATTCAAATAAAAACATGTCTATTAAAGCCAGTAACTCGTTTATAAACTATGGTCTATAATCAACAGTTTTAGATATCATGCCTATAGGATTCTGTTTTGGTTATCACTTAGGCAAACCTGTAGGGCTATTAAAAATTTTGGGTTCAAAACTGTGATATCTTGCTGCTTGAAATATGCCTAGATTCAAGGACTAAAAATCAGTAGGCAAACTGATAGGTATCGTTGCTCGCTTTAATAAAGTTGTTATCTTACATTTCGTTTATGCTCGTCTAGATATCCTGCCTATATGGTCTTAAATTAATGAAATTTGCTAATTGAACTGCGTGCATTTGTTGTTTACTTGTGAAGGTTAATATGAGCCTTTCTTGCTTCTTATATGATAGTCCTATCTGAATTTTGTTTGTCGCCTAGACTTTTCTCATTTTAAGCAACCTAGGTCAGTCTAGAACCACCCTAAATAGAGGTCATAAATACCTCCAGGACCATAGGTAAGGGACGGGTAGTGCACGCATAAGGCACGAGTTAGAAGCTATTAGAACGCTTAGGTAATAACTGAAAGATAGTAATTGGGTAGTAAAGGAGATGATGGCATGTGCGCTAATACTATGTGTAACACCCCAACTTGGGAAAAGTTACCAAGTATTGCATGGAAATGATCCTATAGGCTAAAAAATCTAGGACCCTTTTAATCTTGCTTGAAATAATGTATAGTTATCCAAATCGCTTTATTTGCTTTTAAGACTAATTCGCTTAATTGAGTTCGGTCGGGACCCACCGTTGTGGACCTCGAGGGGTGCCTAACACCTTCCCTCAAGGTAATTTCGAGTCCTTACCCGATCTCTGGTGATGCAAACTAGTTTCATGAGTTATTTGCTCTAGGTGCCCTAACGCACCATAATCCGTTAGGTGGTGACTCTTCAAACCTCATATCCCATCCCAAAAGGAAGGGAGTTGTCTCAAAAATGTCGAAACCCGATTCCGCGAGGAAAAAGGGGTCGCAACACTGCCTCAAATCGAGATAGCTCAACCTTGGATCTTAAAGATGCTTTCGTGTGAAGCACCATGGCCTTTACATAAAGGAGAGGCTCATGCTTGAAGAAATATGAAATAAACACAAGTGCCAATACAAAGAAATAAAACTTACTTGCTTCAGAAACCGCTGAGCCTCGTCAAACACGAACGATGTGTCTGGTTCAGGACCATCATCGACTCCGACGAAGCAGTCCCGAAATATGTCATTATTGTTCTTAATGCCTAGCCTCAAACCTATCCCAAATCGAGGTCGATAACTTGCAAACAACACTGGTTTGATTCATTTTAATCGCTCAATTCGTTATTTATTTAGTCATTTATCAAGTGGCGCTGAATCAGATCACGTATTGTCACAACCACATTACAAGTTTAATTGTTACTCGTATTTCGAAGTAAACAGTTTCATTATATCAAATGTACAGGTTTCTATTTACATGACTGGCCAATCTTGAGCCGACAATGATGGTAAGCAACTACACTATATATTACACTGTATATCACTCTTATTTACAGAAAATGCGGCTATACGGGAGACGCATTCACTTCTGGCGCTACCGCAGATACCACTTCAGTAAGCCACACCACCAGAGAAAGCATCTCCATCGGGAAGCAAAGATTCGGTCAGCCAGTAGCCATCCCAAGAACCACCAACACGCTGTAAATCACAAGTCATACGTCTATTTTCTTCTTCGGAAAAAATTAAAACGAAAGAAAAAAATGAAAATCCATGGAAACAACAACAATAACAAACCCAGTTTGATCCCAACATGTGGGGTCTGGGGAGGGTAGTCTGTACGCAGACCTTACCCCTACCTAATGCAGGTAGAGACTGTTTCTAATAGCCCCTCGGCTCAGGAAGGGCAAGAAGAAGAAGAGGTAAGCGAGGAAGGAAGAAAGATAGAAGAAAAAAAAGAAGAAAAAACCACATACCGTAAAATCCATGGAAAGCAGAACTAAAAAGAAAATATTGAAGTGTAGATAACATGCCCCCAAGGCTTTGGTCTATTGGTACAGAATAATAGAGATGCAATGCAAGGTTGATCCTATGTTTCTGCCTTACAAAAGGAAATGCAAGATATTCCTCCTTTATTAATTGTTGACACAGGATACATAATTGAGGTAATAATGGTAAGTGAAGGCGGGCCAATGCATCTTGGATGCGACAAGTTGCAAGCTAGAGGATAAAATTCAGGAGGCGGGGATTTGAGCAAAGATTTTCTTGCCTAAACAACAAAGATCAATCTCTAGTTTCACCTCTCTGAAAATATAAGGAAAATAAAACTTCATTGTCATTCACAAAGGATTTGATGAATTGCTCAAAAGCTAGTCAGAAAACAGATTATGAAATTACTGGACTAAATACTTGGAAATTCTGACACAGCGACAAAGCAATACAAAATACAAGCAAAAGAATTTTGCAGGACTTGCTCCACCATTCCCTGGTTTGTGTAGGTTATACTTGGTGTTTCCATAGCATTTAATGGTAGATAATTACAAACACAGTTTGATGCAACATTTAGTCTATGTATGTGGACTCGGGTATGGGTACATATTCATGTTCAGTTTTAAAGAATCCAATATGAAGTGCCTATGTACATGTCACACTCATCTTACATGCCTATGTCAAGGCAAAGGAGGAACCAGGATAATGTAGCCTTCAATGTAAATAAATTAAACTCAAATACCTATGTTCTCCACAAGCAACCCGGCTGTTCTCTTGTTATAGAACTTATATTGCAGCATTGCCGTCTCTTTTTATTTTGTTTGGTCCAATATACATCACCTAGAGAGCAGCATATGTTTCTACTATCTTGGAAGCATTGAAATTAACTGTAGACATAAATGGAGAATTCTAAACTATATATCCACACTCAATATTAGTCTCCCATTACTCCAACTTCAACCATATGCACATTTTAGTAGTAATAATTGAAATGAAAAATCTACGAGGGAAAAGCAGTTTAAGAAATATTGATCCAAGTAAGCTCTGAATGAGGACGTGAGGAAGAAAGAACAAACCTGAACCATGGTGAATTGGAAGATTTCTTCTTCCTCGGGTCGAGTACCTCGGACCCAGATACGTTGCTTATACAAATTCTACACGAGCATACTGGAGATTAGACAACTCTTAAGCTAATCATTGCTCCGACCCAAACATTTGGTACAGCCATATAAAACCTGACAAACCTCATTTACATGCAAGCTGCTCAAAATCTCCCTCTCCTGATGGCCAAGCAACACCCGATAAGTCGAATGATGAAAAATTCGCCTGAATCGTTCAAACTGTATGGCAGTAGACCAACCAAGTAAAGATATGTATTAGCGAATATTAGCCTTTTCCTTTAATCATCATAGAATAACTGCAAGCATTTTCTAGTAGCTGCCTCTGGTGCAGGAATTATGCTCAAGTACCCTGATCTAAAGAGAACAAGGATCGACAGGCAGCTTACTCTTTGAGCATTCATAACAATTAAGGGAAAAAGCAAAAAGTTGATGTCCAAATAAAAAGAAAAAAGAAGAAGAAGAAGAAATGACCAAAAAAATTAGAGTAATGATTACTGACCTGACCCAAGTCAAAAAAGCGCCCGAAGTAGGTAGACCTTTGAAAGGGATCAAATCCAGCAAACTATCACAAGAAGTTATGGATTAAACTACCAGCTTCAACTTTATGCGAAGCCATCAGACTGTTAGAGAAAAGGAGTTTTAGATATTACTCTGTACATGACTTCAACTCCATAGTCTTGATGAGGCTGGTCATTGTATTTCAATGCATCAAGCTGGTGGCGAACTGCTTCATCTGCACTAAACTATTGCAAAATCATAAAGTAAATTATGCATAAGCAAGCAAGCAGAAACTCTTGTGATATGCCTTTCAAGTGCTAGAAACTTACACTTAATCTTGGACCAAATGGCTTTTTCCTACGGGATTCAAGCCTGCAACAGATATTGCATAGTTGGAAAGAGTTCAATTGAAGTTCAACATGGTATGAGAGCATGCAAAGATCTTGGCTTCACGTCTCATGGTTAATCAAAACTAATTTTCACACATCACACGCTTGGCCCAATCTCTGGGAATATACGCGAACTTAGCAAAATAAAACATGGTGGAAGCAAATGATCTATATAGGCGATATCGACTTTGGAATTAAGGCTTAACCTGTTGGTACACGTACATAAGGTATGATGTCTACCTAGAGTCTTTTGTAGTAGGGTTATGTTGGCAATATAAGATTAAGGTTATAGATATCTTAAAAGACTACATTAACAACTACATTGGATAAATGACATGCTTAGCGATGTTTTATGAACAAGTGTCCTATTTTAATTTAACCGTGAACTTGGCATGGTAAGTGACAAGACACTTGTCGCTTGATTTGCAACATGACAAGTCTCATGGCACAACTACATATATATATATATATATATATATATATATATATATATATATATATATATATATATATATGTAGATATTCCATTATCACTTCATTTTTACTACACGCCAATAATTAGTCTAATCATCACTTGTCATGTTGCAAGTCAATTGACAAGAACTTGTCACTTACCACGCCAAATCTGCTGGTTAAATGAAGGTGAGTAGGCACATGTCCATAAAATATCTCCAAGCATGCCATTTGTCCAATGAGTGGCTACTTGTTAAAATATTCTTTTGAAATATCTACAAGTGAAAATGTCAGGTCTAGTCACTGTGAGGTAATTCAATTTGCCAACCAACCTTCTATATCTCGTAGGATCTCGAAGAAGCTCCCATAGGATCCGATAGATAAATATATTATGCAGAAATCCGATAGTGTTAAAAATATCAGTTTAAGATTACTATCTCAATAGAGATGGGTGTTAATACCATTTATTTTGCAGTAGGTTTTAAGTCCTATGAAATCATTAGAAGTGAGTCCAGAGCTGAGGAATGGTATGAATGGACGGAGCGTGGCAGGAATCTTATCAGAAGAACCACTTTCAGCAGAAAGACGATGGCGTGGCTTTGCGAGACCTTGAAGGAAGCTTCGAAAACTAAAGGAAACTACGTGAAAAGATGGAAATTTCATGATCAGTTCTCTGAGTTTTTCTGTGCAAGAAATTATAACACTTTTGGTCGATACATAACTATAATCAGTGTTCAAGGAAGAAGGAGATCTGTCATTATTATCCCGGAGATAGCATTTAATACTGGGTGGCTGGACATTGCATTGAAGATTGAAAGATTCATTAATTACAAAGTCAGACAAACTGTTATAAATGCACCCAAAATTATAGAGAAAGGTCTTTCATACTCCGATACTACCAGAAGGTATAAATGGTCCTCCAGAGAGATGAATGCAGCTACGATCCAGACGAGAGGTGAAATCATAAGTATCCCCGGAGATTCCAACACTATGCAGAATGATCTCCTTAGCAGGAGCTTGGTGGGTAGCTTGCCAGAAGAAATTTCAGATATCCCTACCTTATCGGAAATTCGCCGTTGGGTTAGCAGCAACTGGAAGCAGGCTCACGGCACCAACATCTATGAGATGGGCTACAATCGATTTCTTTTTGAATTTTCTTCTAAATTAGTGGCTGACCACGTTCTGAGAGGAGACTGGAATTGGAAAAAGCATAAAATGAACCTTCAATGGTGGTCTCCGACGGTGTGCTCTGTTCCAAGAGAAAAGAAGATAAATCATGTGTGGATAAGACTTGTAGGGCTTCCTCTTCAACTGTGGTCCCATAATGTTTTCAAAAACGTTGGGGATTTTTTTTGGG